>JAUUDZ010430198.1:0-25344 GCA_032361705.1 Panulirus versicolor
CCATGTGGGTATGTGTGATACATGTGTGTCAGTGTGATCCATGTGGGTCAGTGTGATCCATGTGGGTCAGTTTGATCCATGTGGGTCTCTGTGATCCATGTGGGTCAGTATGATCCTTATGTGGGTGTCTATGATCTAAGTGGTTCAGTGTGATTCATGTGGGTCAATGTGTTCCATGTGGGTCGATATGATCCATGAGGGTCAGTGCGATCCATATGGGTCACTGATCCTTGTGATTCAATATGATCCGCGTAGGTCACTGACCCATGTAGGTCAGCGTGATCCATGTGGGTCAGTATAACCCATGTGGGTCAGAATGATTCATATGGAACAGTGTGTTCCATGTGGGTCATCATAGTTAATTTAGATCAATATGATCCATGTGGGTCTCTGTGATCCATGTAGGTCAGTGTGATCCTTTAGCTCAGTATGATCCATGTGGGTCTCTGTGATCCATTTTGGTCAGTGTGATCCTTGTGGGTCAGTGTGATCCATGTTGGTCTCTGTGATCCACGTGGGTCAGTGTTATACATGTAGGTCAGTATGATTCGTGTGGATCAGTGTAATCCATGTGGGATCAGTGTGATCCATGTGGGTCTCTTTGATCCATATGGTCAACTGGAAGTATGATCCATGTGAGTCATTGTGATCCATGCGGGTCAGTATTATCTATTTCGGTCAGGATGATACATGTGGCTCTCTGTGATCCAGATGGGTCAGCGTGATCCATATGGGTCACTTTGATCCATGTGGGTCAGTATGATGCATTTGGGTCAGTGTGATATACATGGGTCAGAGTGATATACATGGGTCGGTATGATTCATGTGGGCCAGTGTGATCCTTGTGGCTTGGATCTCTGTGATCCATGTTGGTCAATGTGACCCTTGTGGGTCAGTGTGATCCATGCTGGTCTCTGTGATCCACGTGGGTCAGTGTGATCCATGTAGGTCGGTATGATTCATGTGGGTCAGTGTGATCCATGTTGGATCAGTGTGATCCATCTGGGTGCGTGTGATCCTTACGGGTTATTGTGATCCATGTGGATCTCTGTGATCCATATGGGTCAATGTGGTCCATGTTATTCAGGGTGATCCATGTGAGTTAGTATGATCCAAATGGGTCAGTATGATCCATGTAGTTCAGTGTAATCCATGTGAGTCAATGTGGTTAGTTAGTTAGTTAGCATGTGGGTTAGTATGATCCATGTGGGTCAGTGTAATTCATATGGGTCTCTGTGATCCATGTGGGTCAGTGTGATCTATGTGGGTCAGTTTGATGCGTGTCGATGAGTGTGATTCATGCGGGTCAGTGTGATACACTTGGGTGTCTGTGATCCAAGTGGGTCAGTGTGATCCTTGTGGATCAGTGTGATTCTTTTGGGTAACTGTGATCCACATGAGTCTCTGTGATCCATGTGGGTCAGTGTGATCCATGTGCATCAGTATGATCCATGTGGATCTGTTTGATTCATGTGGATCTCTGTGATCCATGTGGATCTCTGTGATCCATGTGGGGCAGTGTGATCCAAATAGGACAATATGATCCATGTGGGTCAGTGTGATCCATGTAGGTCATTATGATCCATGTGGGTCTCTTTTATCCATATGGGTCAGTGTGATCTATATGAGTCAGTGTGATCCATATGGGTCAGTATGATCTATGTGGGTCTCTGTCATCTACGTGGGTCAGTATGATCCATGTGGGTTAGTGTGATCCATGTGTGTCAGTATGACCCATCTGGGTCAGTGTGATCCATGAGGATCAGTATGATCCATGTAGGTCTCTCTGATCCAATTAGGTCAGTGTGATCCATGTGGTCAGTATGACCCATGTAGGTCTCTGTGATTCATGTGGGTCAGTATGAGCCATATGTCTCTGTGATCTATATTGGCTAGTGTGATCCACGTCGGTCAGCGTGATCCATGTGGGCCAGTTTGATCCATGTGGATCAGTATGATCCATGTTGGTCTCTGCGATGAATGTGGTTCAGTGTGATCCATGTGGTTCAATGTGATCCATTTGGGTTAGTATGATCCATGTGGGTCTCTGTGATCTCTGTGGGTCAGTGTAATCCATTGGGTCTCTGTGATCTGTGTTGGTTAGAGAGATCCGTGTGGGTCACTGTGATCCATGTGGATCAATCTAATCCATGTGGGTGAGTATGATCCATGTGGGTCTCTGTGATCTATGTGGTTCAGTATGATCCATGTAGGTCAGTGTGATCTATGTTGGTCATTTTGATCCATGCTGCTCTCCGTGATCCATGTGGGTCAGTGTGATCCATGTAGGTCAGTGTGACCAGTGTGTGTCAGTATGATCTCTGTGGGTCTCTGTGATCGAAGTTGCTTAGTGTAATCCATGTGGATCAGTATTTCCCATGTGGGTCAGTATTATCCATGTGGTTCAGTGTGATCCATACAGGTCTGTATAATCATTTTGGTTCTGTATGATCAATGTGGGTCAGTGTGATTCATATGGGTTAGTGTGATCCATGTGGGTCAGAATTATCTATGTGGGTCTCTGTGATTTATGTGGGTCAGTGTGATCCACGTGGGTCAGCGTGATCCACATGGGTCAGTATGACCCATATGTGTCTCTGTGATCCATGTGATTCAGTGTGATCCATGTGGGTCAGTGTCATCCATGTGGGTCTCTGTTATCCATGTAGGTCACTTTGATGTTGTGTCAGTGTGGTCCATATGGATCATTGTGATCCATGTAGATCAGTGTGATGCATATCTGTCAGAGGGATCCAATTGGGTCAGTGTGACCCATGTGAGTCAGTGTGATCCATATGGGTCAGTAAGTTCCATGTGGGTCAATAAAATCCATATGTGTTGGTATGATACCTGTGTGTCTGTTTGATCCATGTGGGTCTCTGTGATCCATGTAGTTCACTGTGATTCAAGTGGGTCAGTGTGATCCATGTGGGTCTGTGTGATCCTTTTGGGTCAGTATGATCTATTTGGGTCAGTGTGAACCATGTAGTTTAGTGTGACCCATGTGGGTCATTTTGATTCACGTGGGTCAGTATGATCCATGTTGGTCATTGTGATCCCCGTGGGTCTTTGTGATCCATGTGGGTCAGTACCATCCATGTGGGTCTCTGTAATCCATTGGGTTAGGTTGATTCACGTGGATCAGTATGATCCATATGGGTCTCTGTGATTCATGTGGGTCAGTGTAATCCATGTGAATCAGTGTGATACATGCGGGGCTCTGTGATCCATATGGTTCATTGTGATCTATATGGTTCTCTGTGATCCATATGGGTCACTGTGGTCCATGTTAGTCAGGATGATCCATGTGGATTAGTAGGATCCAAGTGAGCTAGTATGATCCATGTATGTCAGTGTGATCTAATTGAGTCATTGTGATCCATGTGGGTCAGTATGATCCCTGTGGGTCAGCGTAATCCATGGGGATCAGTATGATCCATGTGGATCAGTGTGATCCGTGTTGGTCTGTGTGATCCATTTGGGTCAGTATCATCCATGTGGGTCAGTATGATTGACGTGTTTCAGTGAAATCCATATGAGTCAGTATGATCCATGTGGGTCTCTTTGATCTATGTATGTTAGTGTGATCCATATGGGTCTATGTGATCCGTTTGGGTCAGTATCATCCATGTGGATCAGTATGATCAATGCGGTTCTCTGTTATCCATATGGGTCAGTATCATCCATGTGGGTCAGTATGATCCATATGGGTCAGTGTGATCCATAAGGGTCAGTATGATCCATGTGTGACTCGTCTCTGTGATCCATATGGGTCAGTGTGATCCATATGGGTCAGTATGATCTATATGGGTCTCTGTGATTCATATGGGCCAATGTGATCCATGTGGGTCAGTGTGATCCCTGTGCGTAAATGTGATTCTTATGGGTCAGTGTGATCCATGTGGGTTTCTGTGATCCTTGTGGGCCAGTATGATCCATAAGGATCTCTCTGATCCATGTGGGTCAGTGTGGTCCATGTTAGTCAGGGTGATCCATGTTTGTGAGTATGATCCATGTGGGTCATTGTGATCCATGTGGGTTAGTGTGATCCATGTGGGTTACTATGATCCATGTGGGGTAGTATGATCCATGTTGGTCAGTGTGATCCAAATGGGTCAATGTGACCCATGTGGGTCAGTGTGTTCCATTTGGGTCAGCATGATCTACATGGGTCTCTCTGATTCATGTGGATCAGTTTGATATATTTGGGTCAGTATGATCCGTGTGGGTCAGTGAGATCCATGTTGGGGTCTGATCCGTGTGGGTCAGAACGATATATGTGGATCTCTGCGATTCATATAAGTTAGTGTGAACCATGTGGGTCTCTCATTCATGTGGGTAAGTGTGATCCATGTGGTCCAGTATGATCCATATTGACCTCTGTCAACCATATGGATCTGTGTGATCCGTGTGGGTCATTGTAATCCATGTGGGTCAGTGTGATCCATGTCGGTCGGTATGATCCATATGGGTCTGTGTGATCCTTTTGGGTCAGTGTGATCCTTTTAGGTCTGTGTGATCCATATGGGTCAGTATGATCCATGTGAGTTAGTGTGATCCATACGTGTCAGTGTGATCCAAGAGGGTCATTGTGATCCACGTGGATAAGTGCAGTCCCTATGAGTCAATGTAATCCATGTGGATCAGTTTGAGACATGTGGATCAGTGTGATCATTTAGGTTAGTGTAATCCCTATGGGTCAGTGTGATCCTTGTGGATCAGTGTGATGTATGTGGGTCAGTATGATCCATGTGAGTCTCTGTGATCCTTGTGGGTCAGTGAGGTCCATGTGGGTCAGTGTACACCATGTGGGGTAGTATGATTCATGTGCGTCATGGTGATCCATGAGGCTCAGTATGATCCATGTTGGTCTCTATGATCCATGTAGGTCAGTGTGATTTACGAGGCTCAGTTTTTTTCCATGTGAATCAGTGATTCATGTGGGTCATTGTGATCCAAGTGGGTCTCTGATCCAAGTGGGTCAGTGTGATCCATGTGGATGGGTGTGACCCATGTGGGTCTGTGTGATCCATATGGATCTCAGTGATCCATATAGGTTAATGTGATCCATGAGGGTCAGTTTGATCCATGTGGGTCAAAAAGATCCATGTGAGTCTCTGTGATCCTTGTGGGTCAATGTGATCCATGTGGGTAGGTGTGAACCGTGTGGGACAGTATGATCCATGTGCGTCATTGTGATCCATGAGGGTCATTATGATCCATGTCGGTCTCTGTGATCCATGTAGGTCAGTGTGATCTATGTGGGCCAGTTTTATCCATGTTGATCAGTGTGATTCATGTGGGTCATTATGATCCATGTGGGTCTCTGTGATCCAAGTGGGTCAGTGTGATCCATGTGGTCTGTATGATCCATATGGATCTCAGTGATCCATGTGGATTAGTGTGATCGATGTGGGTCAGTTTGACCCATCTGGGTCAGAAAGATCTATGTGAGTCTCTGTGACCCTTGTGGTTCGGTGTGATCCATGTGGGTAAGTGTGATCCATATAGGACAGTATGATCCTTGTGCGTCATTGTGATCCATGAGGGTCAGTATGATCCATGTAGGTCTCTTTGATCCATGAGAGTGACTGTGATCCACGTGGGTTTATATTATCCATGTGGGTCTCTGTGATCCATGCGGCTCAGGATGATCCATATGGGTCAGTGTGATTGATGTAGGTCATTGTGGTTCATGTAGGTCAGAGTGATCCATGTGGGCTAGCGTGATCCAAGAGGTTTCTGTGATCTATGTGGGTCAGTGTGGTCCATACGGGTTAGTGTGTTCCATGTGGGTGAGTGTGATCGATGTAGCTAAGTATGGTCCATGTGGGTCTCTGTAATCCATGTTGTTTAGTAAGGCCCCTGTGGGTCAGGGTGATCCATGTGGGGCAGTATGATCCATGTGGGTCGCTGTGATCAATGTGGGTCAGTGTGATCCATGTGGGTCAGGGTAATCTTTGTGAGGCAGTGTGATCCATATGGGTCTTTGTGATCCATATGAGTTAGTGTGATCCATGTGTGTCTGTATGATCCATGTGGCTCAGTGTGTCCACGTGGGTCAGTGCGATCCATGTGAGTCAGTATGATTCATGTGGTTGTCTGTGATCCAGGTGGGTCAGTGTGATCTATATTGGCCAGTATGATCCATGTGGGTCTCTTTCATCCATATGGGTCAGTGTGATCCTTGTGGCTCATTGTTGTCCATATGGGTTAGTGTGATCCATGTGGGTCAGTCTGATCCATGTGGGTCTCTGTTATCCATGTCAGTCAGTGTGATCCGGTTGAGCTTCTGTGATCCATGTGGGTCAGTATGGTCCATGTGGGTATCTGTGATCCATGAGGATCAGTGTGATGCATGTGGGTCTCTGTGATCCATGTGGGTCAGTGTAATCCATAATGATTCTGAATATTCAATGTGTCTATGTGACCCATTTGGGTCAGTCTGATCCATATGGATCAGTATGATCCCTGGGGGTCTCTGTGATCCCTATGGGGTCAGTGTGATCAATCTGGGTCAGTGTTTTCCATATGGGTCTCTTTGATACATGAGGGTCAGTGTAATCCATTTGGGTCTGTATGGTACGTATGGGTCAGTATGATCCATGTGGGTCTGTGTGATCCATGTGGGTCAGTATGATCCTTGTGGGTCAGTGTGATCCATGTGAGTTAGTGTGATCCATGTGGGTCAGTACGATCTATGTGGGTTATTATGATCGATGTGGGTCAGTATGATCCATGTGGGTCAGTGTGGTTCATGTAGTTCTGTGTGATCCATTTGGGTCAGTGTGACCCATGTTGGTCTCTGTGATCTATGTGGTTCAGTATGATTCATGTGGGTCAGTATGTTCCATGTGGGTCAGTGTGATCCATGTGGCAGAGTAAGAACCCACTGGGTCTCTGTGATCCCTGTGGCTTAGTGAGATCCATTTGGGTAAGTGTGATCAATCTGGATAAGTATGATCCATTTGGGTCTCTTTGATTCATGTGGGTCAGTGTGATCCGTGTGGGGCAGTATGATCCATGTGGGTCTCTGTGATCCATATGAGTCAGTGTGATCCATTTGGGTCAGTATGATCCTTGTGGCTCAGTGTATCCATGTGGGTTAGTGTGATCCATGTTGGTATGCGTGATCCATGTGGGTCAGTATGATCTATGTGGGTTATTATGATCGATGTGGGTCGGTATGATCGATGTGTGTCAGTGTGGTTCATGCAGTTCTGTGTGATCCATTTGGGTCTGTGTAGCCCATGTTGGTCTCTGTGATCTATGTGGTTCATTGTGATCCATGTGGGTCAGTATGTTCCATGTGGGTCAGTGTGATCCATGTGGCTCAGTATGATCCCTCTGGGTGTCTGTGATCCCTGTGGTTTAGTGAGATCCATGTGGGTCAGTGTGATCAATCTGGGTGAGTATGATCCATTTGGGTCTCTTTGATACATGCGGGTCAGTGTGATCCATGTAGGGCAGTATGATCCATATGGGTTTCTGTGATCCAAATGAGTCAGTGTGATCCATCTGGGTCAGTATGATCCACATGGCTCAGTGTATCCATGTGGGTCAGTATGATCCAAGTGGGTCATTGTGACCTATGTGGATCAATATGATCGATGTGGGTAAGTGAGATCCATGTTGGTCAGTATGATCCACATGGGTCAGTGTGATCCATATGGGTCAGTGTGACCCATATGGATCAATGTGGTTCATCTAGGTAAGTGTGATCCATGTTTGTCATTGTGATCCAAGTGGGTCAATGTGATTCAGATAACTCAGTATGATCCATGTGGGTCATTGTGATCCATGTGGGTCAGTGTGATGCAATGGCTCAGTGTGACCCATGTGGTTTAGTGTGAAACATGAGTGTCAGTGTGATCCATATGGGTCAGTATGATCCATGTGGGTCTCTGTGATCCATATGAGTCACTGTGATCCATTTGGGTCAGTATGATCCATGTGGCTCAGTGTATCCATGTGGCTCAGTGTGATCCAAGTGGGTCATTGTGACCCATGTGGATCAATATGATCTATTTGGTAAGTGCGATCCATATGGCTCAGTATGATCCATATGGGTCATTGTGATCCATGTGGGTTAGTGTGATCCATATGGCTCAGTATGATCCATGTGGGTCTCTGTGATCCATGTACTTTAGCATGATCCACTGGGGTCAGTGTGATCCATGTGGGTCAGTATGATCCATGTGGGTTTCTGTGATCCTTGCGGGTCAGTGTGATTCATGTAGTTCAGTTGATCCATATGTGTCAGTATGATCCATGTAGGACAGTGTGATCCATATGGTTCAGTGTGATCCATGTGGATCAGTGTGATCTCTGTGGGTCAGTATTATCCATGTGCGTCAGTTTGATCCATGTGGGTCTCTGTAATCTAAGTGGATTAGTATGATCCATGTGGATCTCTGTGATCCAGGTGTGTCAGTGTGATCCATATGGGTCTGTATGATGCAGATGTGTCTGTGATCCATTTAGATCAGTCTTATCCTTGTGAGTCAGTATGATCCTTTTTGGTCTCTGCGATCCATGTGAGGTCATTGTGATCTATGTGAGTCAGTGTGATTGATGTGGGTCAGTGTGATCCATGTTGGTCTCTGTGATCCATGAGGGTCAGTGTGATCCATTTGGGCCTGTATGATCCATGTGAGTGTGCGTGATCCATGTAGGTCAGTATATGATCCATGTGGGTTAGTGTGATCCATATGGGTTTGTGTGATATATGCAGGTCAGTCTGATCCATGTGGGTTAGTATGATCCATGTGGGTCAGTCTGGCCCATGGGGGTCAGTATGATCCATGGGGGTCTCTGTGATCCATGTGGGTCAGTGCGTTCCATGTGGGTCAGTGTGGTCCATATGGGTCATTGTGATCCATGTAGTTCACTGATCCATATGAGAGAGTGTGATCATTGTTGGTCAGTGTGATCTATGCGGGTCTCTGTGATCCCTCTGGGACCGTGTGATCCATGTTGGTCTCTGTGATCCATGAGGGTCAGTGTAATTCATTTGGGTCTGTATGAATCATGTGGGTAAGTAAGATCCATGCGGGTGTGCGTGATCCATGTGGGTCAATGTGATCTCTGTGGGTCAGTGTGATCCATGTGGGTTTGTGTGATATATGTAGGTCAGTCTGATCCATGTGGGTTTCTGTGTTCCAAATGACTCAGTGTGATCCATTTGGGTCAGTATGATCCATGTGGCTCAGTCTATCCATGTGGGTCAGCATGATCCACATGAGTCAGTGTGATCCGTATGGGTTAGTGTGATCCATATGGGTCAGGGTGATCCATATGGATCAATTTGGTTCATGTAGGTAAGTGTAAATCCATGTTTGTCATTGTGATCCATGTGGGTCAGTGTGATTCATATAGTTCAGTATGATCTATGTGGGTCATTGTGATCTATGTGGGTCAGTGTGATCCAATCAGTGTGATCTATGTGGGTCTCTGTGATCCTTGTGGTTTAGTGTGAAACATGAGTGTCAGTGTGATTCATGTGCGTCAGTATGATTCATGTGGATCTCTGTGATCCAGGTGTGTCAGTGTGATCCATATGGGTCTGTATGACGCAAATGTGTCTGCGATCCATTTGGATCAGTCTGATCCTTGTGGGTCAGTATGATCCTTTTTGGTCTCTTTGATCCATGTGGGGTCAGTGTGATCCATGTGACTCAGTATGATTCATGTGAGTCAGTGTGATCCAAGTTGGTGTCTGTGATCCATGAGGGTCAGTGTGATCCATTTGGGTCTGTATGATCCATGTGGGTCAGTAAGATCCATGTGGGAGTGCGTGATCCATGTAGGTCAGTGTGATCTTTGTGGGTCAGCGTGATCCATGTGGGTTAGTGTGATCCATGTAGGTTTGTGTGATATATGTAGACCAGTCTGATCCATGTGGGTCAGTCTGATTCATGTGGGTCAGTATGATCGATGTGGGTCTCTGTGATCCATGTGGGTCAGTGTTTTCCATGTGGGTCAGTGTGATCCATATGGGTCATTGTGATTCATGTAGGTCAATGTGATCCATATGAGGGAGTGTGATCCTTGTGGGTCAGTGTGATCTATGTGGCTCTCTGTGATCCCTCTGGGTCCATGTGATCCATGTTGGTCTCTCTGATCTATAAGGGTCAGTGCGATCCATTTTGGTCTGCATGATCCATGTGGGACAGTAAGATCCATGTGGGTGTGCGTGATCCATGTGGGTAGTGTGATTTTTGTGGGTCAGTGTGATCCATATGGGTTAGTGTGATCCATGTGGGTTTGTGTGATATATGTAGGTCAGTATGGTCCATATGCGTCTCTCTGATCCATGTGGGTAAGTGTGATCCATGTGGGTCAGTATGATCCATGTGGGTCTCTGTAATCCATGTGGCTCAGTGTGTTCCATGTGAGTCAGTGTGATCCATATGGGTCATTGTGATCCATGTAGGTCAATGTGATCCATATGAGTGAGTGTGATCCTTGTGGGTCAGTGTGATCTATGTGGATCTCTGTGATCCCTCTGGAACAGTGTGATCCATGTGGTTCTCTCTGATCCATATGGGTCAGTATGGTCCATGTTAGTCAGTGTGATCCATATGGGTCATTATGATTCATGTGAGTCTCTGTGATATATGTGGGTCATTGTGTTCCATGTGGGTTAGTGTGGTCCATATGGGTCAGTGTGATTCATGTAGGTTAGTGTGATCCATTTGTGTCAGGATCATCCATGTGGGTCAGTGTGATCCATATGGGTCAGTGTGATCCATGTGGGTAAGTGTTTTCCATGTGGGGCAGAGTATTCTACATGCGTCATTCTGATCCATGAGGGTCAGTATGATCCAAGTAGGTCTCTGTGATCCATGAGGGTCAGTGTGATTCAAGTGGGTCCGTATGATCCATGTCGGTCTCTGTGATCCATATGGGTCAGTGTGATCGATGTGGGTCAGCGTGGTTCATGTAGGTCAGTGTAATCCATATGGGTAAGTGATCCATGTGGGTCTCTGTGATCTATGTGGGTCAATGTGATCCGTATGGGTTAGTGTGTTCTATGTGGGTCAGTGTGATCGATGAGTCTCAGTGTGACCCATGTGGGTGTCTGTGATCCATGCGGTTTAGTGTGATCCCTCTGGGTCGGTGTGATCCGTGTGGGGCAGTATGATCCTCGTGGGTCTCTGTGATCAATATTGGTGAGTTGGGTTCATGTGGGTCACTGTGATCCACGTAGTGCAATATGATCCACATGGGTCTTTGTGATCCATATGAGTCAGTGTGATCCATATGTGTAAGTATGATCCATGTGACTCAGTGTGTCCATGTGGGTCAGTGTGATCCATGTGGGTCGGTGTGATTCATGTGGGTCTCTTTGATCCAAGGGGGTCAGTGTGATCCATATGGTTCAGCATGATTCATGTGGGTCTCTTTCATTCTTTTGGGTCATTGCGATTCTTGTGGCTCATTCGGTCCATATGGGTCAGTGTGATCCATGTGGATCAGTGTGATACATGTTGGTCTCTGTGATCCATTGGGTCAATGTGATCCAGTTGCGCTCCTGTGATCCATGTGGGTGTCTGTGATCCATGTGAGTCAGTGTGATACATGTGGATTTCTGTGATCCATGTGGTCATGGTGATCAATGTGGATCGGTACGATCCTTTTGGGTCAGTGTGATTCATGTAGGTCAGTACTATCCATGTTTGTCAATATGATCCATGTGGGTCAGTGATCCATGTGGTTGTGTGATCCATGTGGGTCATTATGATCCATGTGGGTCAGTATGATTCATATGGGTCAGTGCGATCCATGTGGGTCTCTGTTATCCATGTGGGTCAGTATGATTTATGTGGGTTACTGTGATCCGTGTGGGTCAGTGTGATCCATATGGTTCTGTATGTACCATGTGTCTCTGTGATCCATGTGGATCGGTATGATCCATGTGGGTCTCTTTGATCCATGTGGGGTTAGTGTGACCCATATCGGTCAGTGTGATCCATATGGGTCACTGTGATCCATGTGTGTCTCTGTGATCCATGAGAGTCAGTGTGACCCACCTTGGTCTGTATGATAAATGTGGGTCAGTGTGATCTATGTGAGTCTGTGTGGTCCATGTGGGTTCAGTATGATGCTTGTGAGTGTGTGATCCATGTGGGTTAGTGTGATCCATGTCGGTCTCTGTGATCCATGAGGGTTATTATGTTCTATATGGGTCATTATCATCCATGTGGGTCAGTATGATCCATGTGGGTCAGTATGATCCATGTAGGTTGCTGTGGTTAATGTAGGTCTGTGTGATCCAAATGGGTCAGTGGGATCCATGTGGGTCTCTCTGATCTCTGTGGGTCAGTGTGACCCATATGGATCAGTGTAATCAATGTGGGTCTGTGTGATCCATGTGGCGCAGTATGATCCCTTTAGTTTAGTGTGATTCATGTGGGTCAGTGTGATCCGTGTGGGTCAGTATGATCCATGTGGGTCTCTTTTATTCATGTGGGTCAGTGTGATCCATGTGGGGCAGTATGATCCATGTGGGTCTCTGTGATCCATTTGAGTTAGTGTGATCCATTTGGGTCAGCATAATTCATATGGCTCAGTGTATCCATTTGGGTCAGCATAATTCATATGGCTCAGTGTATCCATTTGGGTCAGTGTTATCCACGTGGGTCAGTATGATCTCTGTGGGCCATGGTGATCCATGTGGGTCAATGTAGTTAATGTAGGTCTGTGTGATCCATGTGGGTTAGTGTGATCCATCTGGGTCAGTATGATTCATGTGGGTCTCTGTGATCCATATGGGTCACTGGGTACATATGGGTCAGTATGATTCATATGGGTCATTGTAATCCATGTTGGTCAATGGGATCCATGTGAGTCAGTGTGATCCTTGTGAGTTAGTGTAATCCATGTGGGTCTCTGTGATCCCTCTGGGTATTGTGAATCATGTGGGTCTCTGAGATCTATGTGGGTCAGTGGGGTCCATAATAGTCAGTGTGATCCATATCCATTATTATGATCCATGTGGGTTTCTGTGATCCATATGGGTCATTGTTTTCCATGTGGGTAAGTGTAATCCATATGGGTCACTGTGATTCATGTAAGTTAGTTTGATCCATTTGTGTCAGTATGATCCAAACGGGTCAGTATGATCCATGTGGTTGAGTGTGATCCATATGAGTCAATGTGATCCATGTGGGTCAGTGTGATCCAAGTGGGTTAGTGTAATCCATACGGTTCAGTGTGATCGAAATGAGTCAGTGTGATCCATGTGGGTCAATATGATCCACGTGGGTCTCTGTGATCCATGTGGGTCAATATGATCCATGTGTGTCAGTGTGATGAATGTGGGTATATGTGATCCATATGTGTCAGTGTGATCCATATGGGTTAGTATGATCCATGTTAGTCTCTTTGATCCATATGGGTCAGTGTGATCCTTGTAGCTCATTGTGGTCCATATGGGTCAGTGTGATCCATGTGGGTCAGTGTGATCCACGTAGGTCAGTGTGATCCATGTGGGTTAGTTTGATCCATGTGGGTCAGTCTGATCCATGTGGGTCTTTGTGATCCATGTCAGTCAGTGTGATTCAGTTGAGCTTCTGTGATCCATGTGGGTCAATATGGTCCATGTGGGTATCTGTGATCCATGTGGGTCAGTGTGATCCATGTGGGTCTATGTGATCCCTGTGGGTCTTTGTGATTAATGTGGGTCAGTAGGATCCATTTGGGTCAGTATGATTAACTTAGGTTAGTGTGATCCATGTTTTTCAGTATGATCCATGTGGGTCGATGTGATCCATGTGGTTCAGCGTTATCCATGTGTGTCATTAAGATCCATATGAGTCACTGCAAACCATGTGGGTCTCTGTGATCTATGTTGGTCATTATGATACATGTCGGTCTCTGTGATCCATGAGGCTCAGTGTGATCCATATGGTTCTGTATATTCCATGTGTCTCTGTGATCCATTTGGGTCAGTGTGATCCATATGGTTCTGTATATTCCATGTGTCTCTGTGATCCATTTGGGTCAGTGTGATCTATGTGGCTCAGTACGATCCATATGGGGCTATGTGATCCATGTGGGATCAGTGTGACCCATATGGGTCAGTGCGACCCATATGGGTCAGTGTGATCCATTGGGTCAGTGTGATCCATGTGGGTCTCTTTGATCCATGAGGGTCAGCGTGATCCTTTTTGGTCTGAATGAAACATGTGGTTCAGTATAATCCATGTGGGTCTGTGGCCCATGTGGGTCAGTATGATCCTTATGAGTCAGTGTAATCCATGTTGTTTTAATGTGATCCATGTCGGTCTGTGCGATCCATGTGGATCAGTATGATCCATGTGGGTCAGTAAGTTCCATGTGGGTTAGTGTGCTCCATGTGACTCAGTATGATCCCTCTGGGTCTCTGTGATCCCTGTGGTTTGATGAGGTCCATGTGGGTCAGTATGATCAATCTGGGTTAGCATGATACATGAGGGTCAGTGTGATTCACTTTGGTCTGTATGATGTATGTGGGTCATTATGATCCATGTGGATCTGTGTGGTCGATGTGGGTCAGTACGATCCTTGTGGGTGAGTGTATCCATGTAGGTTTGTGTGATCCATGTTGGTCTGTGTGATCCATGTGGGTCAGTATGATCTATGTGGGTCATCATGATCAAATGGGTCAGTATGATCCATGTGGGTCAGTATGGTTCATGTAATTTTGTGTGATCCATTTGAGTCAGTTTGATCCATGTTGGTCTCTGTGATCTATATGAGTCAGTGTGATTCATGTGGGTCAGTATGCTCCATGTGGGTCAATGTGATCCATGTGGCTCAGTATGATTCCTCTGGGCCTCTGTGATCCCTTTGGATTCGTGACATCCATGTGGGTCAGTGAGATCCATGAGGGGCAGTGTGATCCATATGGCTCATTATGATCCATGTGGGTCATTGTAATCCATGTGGGTCAATGTGATCCATGCGGCTCAGTATGATCTATGTAGTTTAGTGTGATCCATGTGGTTTAGTGTGATCTATGTGGGTCAGTGTAATCCATTTGGATCAGTATGATCCATGTGGGTGTCTCTGATCCTTGTGGGTCAGTATGATCCATGTGGGTGTCTGTGATCCTTGTGGATTAGTGTGATTCTTTAGGTCAGTGTGATCCATGTGTGTCAGTATGATCCATGTGGGACAGTGTGATCCATATGGTTCAGTGTGATCCATGTGGGTTAGTGTAATCCCTGTGGGTCAGTATTATCTATATACGTCAGTTTGATCCATGTGGGTCTCTGTGATTCAAGTGGATTAGTAGGATCCATGTAGGCCTCTTTGATCCGGGCGTGTCACTGTTATCCATATGGGTCTGTATGATGCAAATGTGTCTCTGTGATCCATTTGGGTCAGTCTGATCATTGTGGGTCAGTATGATCCTTTTTGGTCTCTGTGATCCATGTGGGGTCAGTGTGATCCATGTGAGTCAGTGTGATCCATATGGGTAAATGTGATCCATGTTGGCTTCTGTGATGCATGAGGGTCAGTGTGGTCCATTTGGGTCTGTATGATACATGTGGGTCTGTGTGATTCATGTAGGTTAGTGTGATCCATTTGTCAGGATCATCTATATGGGTCAGTGTGATCCATGGATCTGTGTGATCCATGTGGGTCAGTATGTTCTTTGTGGGTCAGTGTGATCCACGTGGGTTAGTATGTTCTTTGTGGGTCAGTGTGATCCATGTGGGTTAGTGTGATCCATGTGGGTCAGTGAGATCCACATGGATCATTGTGATCCATGTAGGTCAGTATGATCTATATGAGTGAGTGTGATCCTTGTGGGTCAGTGTGATCCATGTAGGTCTCTGTGATCCCTCTGGGTCAGTGCTATCCATGTGGGTCTCTCTGATCCATGTGGGTCAGTTTGGTCCATGTTAGTCAGTGTAATCCATATAAGTCTTTATGATCCATTTGGGTCTCTGTGATCTATGTGGGTCTTTGTGTTCCATGTGGATTAGTGTGATCCATGTGGGTCACTGTGATTCATGTAGGTTAGTGTGATCTATTTGTGTCAGGATCATCCATGTGGGTCAGTGTGATCTATATGGGTCATTGTGATCCATGTGGGTAAGCGTGATCCATGTGGGGCACTATGATCTATTTGCGTCATTTTGATCCATGAGGGTCAGTATGATCCATGTAGGTCTCTGTGATCCATGAGAGTCAGTGTGATTCACGTGGGTCTGCATGATCCATATGGGTCTCTGTGTTTTTTGTGGGTCAGTGTGATCCATATGGGTTAAAGTTTTCTATGTGCGTCAGTGTGATCGATGAGGCTCAGTATGATCCATGTGAGTCTGAGATTCATGTGGTTCAGCGTGATCCCTGTGGGTCAGTGTGATCCATGTGAGGCAGTATGATCCATGTGGGCCTCTGTGATCAGTATGGGTCAGTGCGATGCATACGAGTCAGTGTGATCCATGCGGGTCACTGTAGTCTATGTGGTGCAGTATGATCAATGTGGGTCTTTGTGATCCATATAAGTCAGTGTCATCCATGTGTGTCAGTATGATCTATGTGGCTCAGTGTGTCCATGTGGATCAGTGTGATCCATGGGGGTCGGTATGATTCATGTGGGTCTCTGTGATACAGGTGGGTCAGTGTGATCCATATGGGTCAGTATGATCCATTTGGGTCAGTGTGATCCATGTGGGTCTCTGTGATCCATGTGGATCAGTATGATCAATGTGGGTCTCTGTGATACGTGTGGGTCAGTGTGATCCATGTGGGTCTCTGAGATCCATGTGGGTCAGTATGATCTATGTGGGTCAGTATGATCTATGTGGGTAAATATGATAAACGTGGGTCTGTGTGGTTAATGTAGGTATGTGTGATCCATGTGGATCAGTGTGATCCATGTGGATCTCTCTGATCTATGTGGTTCAGTGTGATCCATGAGTCAGTAAGGTCGATATGGGTCAGTGTGATCCATGTGGCTCAATATGATTCCTGTGGTTCTCTGTGATCCATTTGGTTTAGTGTGATCCATGTGGGTCAGTGTGATCTATGTAGGTCAGTATGACCCATGTAGGTCTCTTTGTTCCATGTGAGTCAGTGTGATCCATGTGGGGCAGTATGATACATGTAGGTCTCTGTGATCCAATTGAGTCAGTGTGATCCATTTGGGTCAGTATAATCCATATGACTCAATGTATCCATTTGGGTCATTGCGATCCATGTGGGTCAAAGTGATCCATGTGAATTAATGTGACCGATGTGGGTAAGTGTGATCCATGTGGGTCAGTATGATCCAAACGGGTCACTGTTATTCATATGGGTCAGTGTGATCCATATGGGTGTGTGTGATCCACATGGGTACTTCTGGGTCAGTATGATCCATGTGGGTTAGTGTGATCCATGTGGGTTTGTGTGATCCCTTTTGTTCACTATGATCCGTGTAGGTCTGTGTGGTTCATATCAGACAGTATGATTCATGTGGGTCTCTTTGATCCATGTGGGTTAGTGAGATCCATCTGGGTCAGTATGATCCATGTGGGTCTCTGTTATCCATGTGGGTTAGTGTGTTCCATGTGGTCATTGTGATCCATATGGGTCATTGTGATCTATGTAGTTCAATGTGATCCATATGAGTCAGTGTGATTCTTGTGGCTTAGTGTGATCCATGTGGGTCTCTTTGATCCATGTGGGTCAGTGGGGTCCATGATAGTCAGTGTGACCCATATGTGTCATTATGATTCATGTGGGTTTCTGTGATGCATGTGGATCATTGTGTTCCATATGGGTTAGTGTGACCCATGTGGGACACTGTGATTCATGTAGGTTAGAGTGATTATTTGTGTCAATATGATCCATGTGGGTCACTGTGATCCATGTGGTTGAGTATGATCTATGTGGGTCAATGTGATCCATGTGGGTCAGTATGATCCAAGTGGGTTAGTGTAATCCATATTTTTCAGTGTGATCCAAATGGGTCAGTGTGATCCATGAGGCTCAATATGATCCATGTGGGTCTCTGTGATTCATGTGTGTCACAGTGATCCATGTTGGTCAGTGAGATAAATGTGGGTATATGTAATCCATATGTGTCAGTGTGACCATTTGCATCTGTGTGATCCATGTGGATCAGTATGATCCATTTGGATCTGTGTGATCCATGTAGGGCAGTATGATCCATGTGGGTCTGTTGGATTTATGTGGGTCAGTCTGATCGATGTGGGTCATTGTGATCCATGAGGGTCTCTTTCATTCATGTGGATCAGTATGATCCATATGGGTCTGTGTGATCCATGCGAGTCAGTATGATCCATATGGATTACTGTGATCTATGTGGGTCAGTGTGATCTATGTAGGTCGGTATGATCAATGTGGGGTCAGTATGATCCATGTGAGTCTCTGTGATCCATATGCGTTTGTGTGATCCATGTGGGTCAGTATGATCTATATGGGTCAGTGTGATCCCTTTGGGTCAGTGTAATCCATGTGGATGCATGTGATCCATATGGGTCAGTATGATTCATGTGGCTATATGTGATCTATTTGGGTCAGTGTGATCCATGGGCACAGTATTATCCATATGGGTCTCTACGATCCTTGTGGGGTCATTGTGATCCATGTTGGTCAATGTGATCTATGTTTGTCATTGTGATTCATGTGAGTCTCTGATCCATGAGGGTCAATGTGATCCATGTTGGTCTGTGATCAATGAGGGCAAA
Source organism: Panulirus versicolor (assembly GCA_032361705.1). Classification (NCBI taxonomy): domain Eukaryota; kingdom Metazoa; phylum Arthropoda; class Malacostraca; order Decapoda; family Palinuridae; genus Panulirus; species Panulirus versicolor. The sequence goes on from JAUUDZ010430198.1 coordinate 18,696, forward strand.
TGTGATCCATATGGAACTGTTTGATCCATGTGGTTTAGTATGATCCATTTGGGTCTGTGTGATACATGTGGGTCAAGATGATCCTTGTGAGTCAATGTTATACATTTGGGTTAGTGTGATCCATGTAGGTCTGTGTGATCCTTGTGTGTCAGTATGATCCATGCGGGTCTTTGTGATCCATGTGGCTCAGTATTATCCATGTCGGTCTCTGTGATCCATGTTAGTCAGTGTGATCTATGTGGGTTAGGGCAATCTATGTGGGACAGTGTGATCCATGTGTGTCTTTGTGCTCCATGTTAGTCAGTATGATCCTTGTGGGTCTGTGTGATCATTGTGGGTCAGTATGATCCATATAGATCTGTGTGATTCATAGGGGTCAGTATGATCCATGTGGTTTAGTGTTATCCATGTGTGTCAGTGTTATCCAAGTGGGTTAGTGTTATCCATGTGGATAAGGGCAGTCCGTGTAAGTCAGTGTAATCCATGTTGATCGGTGTGATGCAAGTGAATCAGTGTGATCATGTAGGTTAGTGTGATCCGTATGTGTCAGTGTGATCCTTTTGGATCAGTGTAGTTCATGTGGGTCAGTATGATCCATGTGAGTCTCTGTCATCCTTGTAGGTCAGTGTGGTCCATGTGTCAGTGTGATCCATGTGGAGCAGTATGATGTATGTGCGTCATTGTGATCCATGAGGGTCAGTATTATCCATGTAAGTCTCTGTGATCCACATTGGTCAGTGTGATCTATGTGGGTCAATTTTATCCATATGGATTAGGGTGAATCATTATCATTGTGATCCACGTCGGTCTCTGTGATCCATGTGGGTCAGTGTGATCCATGTGGATGAGTGTGATCCATGTGGGTCTGTGTGATCCATAATGATCTCAGTGATCCTTGGGGTCAGTGTGATCCATGTCGGTCATTGTGATCCATGATGGTCAGTATGGTCCATGTAGGTCTCTGTGATCCATACAGGTCAGTGTGATCCATGTCAGTCAGTGTGATCCATGTGGACCTGTGTAATTCATATGGGTCACTGTGATCAACGTGGGTCAGTGTGATCCATGTAGGTCAGTGGATCAGTATGATCGATGTGGGTAATTCATGTGGGTCAGTATGATCCATGCGGGTCTCTGAGATCCATGTGGGTCAGTGTGATCCATATGGGTCTGTGTGATCCATGTGGGTCAGTGTGGTTCATGCATGTCAGTGTGATCCATGTGGGTATGTGTGATCCATGGGGGTCTCTGTGATCTATGGGAGTCAGTGTGATCCATGTGGGTTAGTGTGTTCCATATGGGTTAGTGTGATCGATGTGACTCAGTATGATCCATGTAGGTCTGTGTGACTCATGTGGTTTAGTGTGATCCATGTGGATCGGTGTGATCCATGTGGGGCAGTATTATCCATCTGAGTCCCTGTGATCAATGTGGGTCAGTGTGATCTATGTGGATCAGTGTGATCCAGGTGATGCAGTATGACCCATGTGGGTCTCTGTGATCCATATGAGTCAGTGTGATCCAAGTGTGTCAGTATGATTCATGTGGCTCACTGTGTCCATGTGGGTCAGTGTGATCCATGTGGGTCGGCGTGATTCATGCGGGTCTCTGGGATCCAGGTGTGTTAGTGTGATCCATATGGATCAGTATGATCAATGTGGGTCTCTTTGATCCATATGAGTCATTGTGATCCTTGTGGCTCATTGTGGTCCATTTGGGTCGGTGTGATCCATGTGGGTCAGTGTGATCCCTGTAGGTCAGTGTGATCCATGTAGGTTAGTGTAATCCATGTGGGTCAGCGTGATCCACGTGGATCTGTGATCCATGTGGGTCAGTGCGATCCGGTTGAGCTTCTGTGATCCATGTGGGTCAGTATGGTCCATGTGTGTATCTATGATCCATGTGAGTCAGTGTGATCCATGTGGGTCTCTGTGATCCATGTGGATCATTTTGATCCTTGTGGGTCAGTAGGATCCATTTCGGTCAGTGTAATTCATGTAGGTCAGTCTAACCCATGTTTGTCAGTATGATCCATGTTGGTCAGTGTGATCCATATGGTTCAGTGTGATCCATATCGGTCATTATGGTCCATGTGGGTCAGTATGATTCATGTGGGTCAGTCTGATCGATGTGGGTCTCTGTGATCCATGTGGGTCAGTATGATTCATGTGGGTCTCTGTGATCCGAGTGGGGTCAGTTTGACCCATATGGGTCAGTTTGATCCATGTTGGTTAGTGTAGTCCATATGAGTCTGTGTGATCTAGTGTGTCAGTGTGTTCTATGTAGGTCAGTGTGATCCATGTGCGTAAGTTTGATTTATGTTGGTTAGTGTGATCTATGTGGGTCTCTGTGATTCATGTAGGTCATAATGAACCATGAGGGTCTCTGATTCATGTCGGTCAGTGTGATCCATGTGGGTCAGTGTAATCTATGCGGGACACTGTGATCCATGTGAGTCTGTGTGATCCTTGTTGGTCAGTACGATCCATATGGGTCAGTGTCATCCATGTGGATAAGTGTAGTCCATATGAGTTAATTTAATCCATATGGATCAATATGATGCATGTGGACCAGTGTGATCATGTAAGTTAGTGTGATCCGTATGGGTAAGTGGGATCCTTTTGGATCAGTATGATGCATGTGGTTCAGTATGACCCATGTGAGTCTCTGTCATCCTTGTAGGTCAGTGTGATCCATACGATGCAGTATGATCCATGTGCGTAATACTAATCTATGAGGGTCAATATGATCTATGTAGGTCTCTGTGATCCACATAGGTCAGTGTGATCTATTTGGGTCAGTTTTATCCATATGGATCAGTTCTAATCATTTGATCATTGTGATCCACGTCGGCCTCTGTGATCCATGTGGGTCAGTATGATCCATGTGGTTCTTTATGATTCAGGTGGGTCAGTGTGATCCATATTGGTCAGTGTGATCCATGTGGGTCAGTGTGGTTCATGTAGGTCAGTGTGATCCATGTGAGTAAGTGTGATCCATGTGGGTCTCTGTGATCTATGTGGGTCAGTTTGATTCCTGTGGCTTGGTGTGTTCCACGTGGGTCAGTGTGATGAATGTGGCTGAGTATGATCCATGTGGGTCTCTGTGATCCATGTAGTTTAGTGTGATCCATGTGGGCCAATATGATCAATGTGGGCAGTATGATCCATATCGGTCTCTGTGATCAATTTGGGTCAGAGCGATCCATGTTGGGCAGTATGATCAATGTGGGTCTCTGTGATCCTTATGAGTCAGTCTGATCCATTTGTGCCAGTATGATCCATATGATTCAGTGTGTCCATATGGGTCAGTGTGATCCATGTGGGTCAGTATGATTCATGTGGATCTTTGTGAACCAGGTGGGTCAGTGTGATCCATATGGGTCAGTATGATTCACATGGGTCTCTTTGATCCATACGGGTCTGTTGGATCCTTGTGGCTCATTGTGGTCCATTTGGGTTAGTGTGATCCATGTTGGTCAGTATGGTCTATGTGGGTATCTGTGATCCATGTGTGTCAGTGTGATTCATGTGGGTCTCTTTGATCCATGAGGGTCATTGTGATTCATGTAGGTCAGTGTGATCCATGTTTGTCAGTGTGATCCATGTGAGTCAGTGTGATCCACGTGGCTCAGTGAGATCCATGTGGTTCATTATGATCCATGTGGTTCATTATGATCCATGTGGGCCAGAGTGATCCATGTGGGTCTCCGTGATCAATGTAGTTCAGTATGATCCATGTGGGTCTCTGTAATCCGTGTGGCTCAGTGTGATCCATATGGTTCTGTATGTTCTATGTGTCTTTGTAATCCATTTGGGTCGGTGTGATCCATGTGGGTCATAATGATTCATGTGGGTCAGTATGATCCATGTGGGTTTCTGTGATCCATTTGGGGGAGTGTGATCCATGAGGGGCAGTATGATTCCTGTGGGTCTCTATGATCCATATGAGTCAATGTGATCCATGTGTGTCGGTATGATCCATTTGGGTCGGTATGATTCATGCGGGTCTCTGTGATCCAGGTGGGTTAGTGTGATCCATATGGGTCAGTATGATCCATGTGAATCTCTTTCATCCATATGGGTCAATGTGATTCTTGTGGCTCATTGTGGTCCATATGCTCAGTGTGATCCATGTTGGTCATTGTGATCCACGTAAGTCAGTGTGTTCAATGTGGGTTAGTGTGATCCATGTGGGTCAGTGTAACCCATGTGGGTCTCTGTAAGCGATGAGGTTCAGTGTGATCCAGTTGAGCTTCGGTGATCTTTGTGAGTCAATATGGTCCATGTGGGTATCTCTGATGCATGTGGTTTAGTGTAATCCATGTGGATCTCTGTGATCCATGTAGGTCATTTTGATCCTTATGGATCAGAAGGATCCATTTGGGTAAGAGTGATTCAAGTAGGTCAGTGTGATCCATGTTTGTCAGTATGGTCTTTATGGGTCAGTGTGATCCACGTAGTTCAGTATGATCCATGTGGGTCTCTGTGATCCGTGTGGCCCATTGTGATCCATATGGCTCTGTATGTTCTATGTGTCTTTGTGATCCATTTGGGTCGGTGTGATCCATGTGGGTCATTATGATCCATGTGGGTCAGTATGATCCATGTGGGTTTCTGTGATCCATTTGGGGAGTATGATCCATGAGGGGCAGTATGATTCCTGTGGGTCTCTATGATCCATATGAATCAATGTGATCCATGTGTGTTAGTATGATCCATGTAGGTCGGTATGATTCATGTGGGTCTCTGTGATCCAGGTGGGTTAGTGTGATCCGTATGGGTCAGTATGATCCATGTGAATCTCTTTCATCCATATTGGTCAATGTGATTCTTGTGGCTCATTGTGGTCCATGTGGGTCAGTGTGATCCATGTTGGTCATTGTGATCCACGTAAGTTGGTGTGATCCATGTGGGTTAGTGTGATCCATGTGGGTCAGTGTAACCCATGTGAGTCTCTGTAAGCGATGTGGTTCAGTGTGATCCAGTTGAGCTTCCATGATCTATGTGAGTCAGTATGGTCCATGTGGGTATCTCTGATGCATGTGCGTTAGTGTAATCCATGTGGGTCTCTGTGATCCATGTAGGTCATTTTGATCCTTATGGGTCAGAAGGATCCATTTGGGTAAGTGTGATTCAAGTAGGTCAGTGTGATCCATGTTTGTCAGTATGGTCTATATGGGTCAGTTTGATCCATGTGGTTCAGTGTGATCCATGTGGGTCATTATGATCCTTGTGTGTCAGTATGATCCATGTGGATCAGTGTGTTCCATGTGGGTCTCTGTAATCCATGTGGGTCAGTATGATTCATGTGGGTCTCTGTGATTCGTGTGGGTCAGTGTGATCCATATGGTTCTGTATGTTTCATGTTGGTCTCTGTGATCCATGTGGAGTGAGTGTGACCTATGAGGGTTAGTGTGATCCATGTGGGTCAGTGTAATCCATGTGGGTATCTGTGATCCATGTGTGTCAGTGTGTTCTATGTCGGTCACTGTGATCCCTGTGTGTAGGTTTGATTCGTGTGGGTTAGTGTGATCCATGTGGGTCTCTGTGATCCGTGTGGGTCAGTGTGATCCATGAGGGTCTCTGAGATCCATGTGGGTCAGTGTGATCCATGTGAGTCAGTGTAATCTATGCGGGACAGTGTGATCCATGTGGGTCTGTGTGATCCATGTGACTCAGTATTATCCAAGTGGATCTGTGTGATCCTTGTGGGTCTGTATGATTCATATAGGTCTGTGTGATCCATATGGATTAGTATGATCCATGTGCGTTAGAGTGATCCATATGTGTTGGTGTGATCCAAGTGAGTCAGTGTGATCCATGTGGATAAGTGCAGTCCATGTGAGTCAGTGTAATCCATGTGGATCAATGTAAAGCATGTGGATCAATGTGATGCATGTGTGTCAGTATGATCCACGTGAGTCTCTGTCATCCTTGTAAGTCAGTGTGATCCATATGTTAGTGTGATCCATTTGGGGTAGTATAATCTATGTGTGTCTTTGTGATCCATGAGAGTCACTATGATCCATGTAGGTCCCTGTGATCCACATAGGTCAGTGTGATCTATGTTGGTCAGTTTTATTCATATGGATAAGTGTGAATCATGTTTATCATTGTGATCCACGTCGGTCTCTGTGATCCATGTGGGTGAGTGTGATCCATGTGGATGAGTGTGATCCATGTGGGTCTGTGTGTTCCGTATGGATCTCAGTGATCTCTGGGGGTCATTGTGATCCATGTAGGTCATTGCGATCCATGAGGGTCATTATGATTCATGTAGGTCTCTGTGATCCATATAGGTCAGTGTGATCCATGTGGGTGAGTGAGATTCATGTGGGTCAGTATGATCTATGTAGTTGTCTGTGATCCAAGTGAGTCAGTGTGATCCATGTCGGCCAGTGTGATCTATGTGGATCAGTATGATCGATGTGTGTATGTATGATTCATGTGGGTTAGTATGATCCATGTGGGTTTCTGTGATCCATGTGGGTCAGTGTGATCCGTATGGGTCACTGTGATCCATGTGGGTCAGTGTGGTTCATGTAGGTCAGTGTGATCCATGTGGGTAACTGTGATCCATGTGGGTCTCTGTGATCTATGTGGGTCAGTGTGATCCATGTGGGTTAGTGTGATCCATATGGGTCAGT
>JAUUDZ010430199.1:0-13743 GCA_032361705.1 Panulirus versicolor
AGGTGGGCTTGAAGGCGAGAGCCAGATGGGTTTGATTGCGAATGCCAGATGAGCTGCAAGGCGAGAGTCTGATGGGCTGAAAGCGAAGGTCTGATGGGCTTCAAGGCGAGGGTCTGATGTGCTTGAAAGCGAGGGTCAGATGGACTTGAAGGCATGGGTCTGATGGGCTTGAATGCCAGGGTCTGTTGATCTTGAAGGCAATAGTAAATGGGCTTGAAAGCGAGGGTCTGATGGGCTTGAAGGCGACGGTCCGATGGTCTTGAAGGCGAAAGCCAGAAGGGCCTGAAGGCGAGGGTCTAAAGTGATTGAAGGCAATGATCTAATTGGCTTGAAAGCGACGATGTGATGTGCTTGAAGACGAGGGTTTGATGGGCCTGAAGGTGAGGGACAGATTGGCTTTAAGGCTAGGGTCTGATGGGCTTAAGCCGTGGTTCTGAGGGGATTGATGACAAGCGTCTGATGGGCTTGAAAGCGAGGTAGTGATGGGTTTGAAGGCGAGGGTCCTGTAGGCTTAAAGGCAAGAGTCTGATTGGCTGCAGAGCCAGGGTCTAATGGGCTTGAAATGGAGGGCCTGATGGGCTTGAAGGTGAGGGCCTGATGGCCTCCAATGCGAGGGCCAGATAGAATTGAAGGCGAGGGAGAGATGGGCTTGAAGGCGAGGGTGTGATGGGCTTGAAAAAGAGTGTCTGTTGAGCTTGAATATTAGGGCTTCCTGGTCTTGAAGGCGAGGGTCTGATGGGCTTTAAGGCGAGGATTTATTGGGCTTGAAAACGAGGGTCTGATGGAATTGATGGCGAGTGTCAAATGGACCTAAAGGCGAGGGGCTGATGGGGGGAAGGCGACAGTCTTACGGTCTTGAATGCGAGGTTCTGATGGGCTTGAAGGTGTGGGTGTGATGGGAATGGAAGCAAGGCTCTGAGGGGCTTAAAACGAGTGTGTGATGGGGTTGAGGGCGAGCGTCTGATACGCTTCAAGGATAGGGTTTGATGAGCTTAAAGGCAAGGACCTGATGGTCTTGAATCTGAGGTCCTGATGGTCTTGAAGGCGAGGGCCAGATGGGCTAGAAGGCGAGGTTCTGATAGGCTTGAAGGCTAGGGTTTGACGGGCTTGAACTCAAGGGTCTCTTGGGCTTCAAGGTGAGGTTCTAATGGCTTGAAGGCGAGATTCTGTTGGGCTTGAAAGCGAGGTTCCGATAAGCTTGAACGCGAGGGTATGATGGGACTGAATACAAATGACTGGTGGGCTTGAAGGCTAGGGTCTGATGGCCTTGAGGGCGAGGGTCCAATGGGGTTGACAACGACACATTTATGGGCTTGAAGGCGAATATATTATGGGCTTGACTGTGAGGGTCTCTTGTGTTAGAAGGCGAGGGTCTGATGGGCTTGAAGGCGAGGACCTGAGGTCTTTAAAGTCGAGGGCCAGATGAGCTTGATGTAAAGGGTCAGATGGGATTCAAGTCGAGAGTCTGATAGGCGATGGTCTGATGGGCCTAAAGGTGAGGGTCTGATGTGCCTGAAGGCGAGGGTGTGATGGGCTTCAAAGGGAGGGCGTGATGGGTTTCTAAGTGATTGTCTGATGGGCTTGAAGGCGAGGGACTGATGTATTTGATCCGAGGTTCTAATAGGCTTGAAAGTGAGGGTTTGATGACCTTTGATGGGATTGTAGGCAAAGATATCACGGGCTTGACGGCGAGTGTCTGATGGGTGTGAATGCATGGGCCTGATGGGCCTGAAGGCGAGAATCTGATGGGTTTGAAATATAAGGTCTGATGGGTTTGAAGTCGTTGTCTGATGGATTTGAAGGCGAGGGTTTGATGGGATTGAAGTCGAGATTCTGATGGGCCTGAAGGCGATGGTCTGATAGGCTTGAAGGCAATGGTCTGATAGGTTTGAAAGGAAGGGTCTGGTGGGCTTCATGGCGAGGGCCTGATGGGTTTTAAGGTAAGGGTCTGATCGGCTTGAGGGGGAGGATATGATGGGCTTGAAGGCGAGAATATGATGGACTTGAAGGCGAGGGTCTGATGAGATTAAAGGGAAAAGTTTGATGGACTTGAAGGGAAGAATCTGATTTGTTTGAAATGGAGGGTCTGATGGGTTTGAAGGCGTTGTCTGATGGACTTGAAGGCGAGGGTCTGATGGGATTGAAGGCGAGATTCTGATGGGTCTGAAGGCAATGTTCTGATAGGATTGAAGGCAAATGTCTGATAGGCTTGAAAGGGAGGGTCAGACGGGCTTCATGGCAAGGGCCTGATGGGTTTCAAGTTAAGGGTCTGATGTGCTTGAAGGCGAGGATATGATGGGCTTGAAAGCTAGGATACGATGGGCTTGAAGCTGAAGGTCTGATGAGCTTGAAGGGAAAAGTTTGATGGACTTGAAGGCGAGAATCTGATGGGTTTGAAATGGAGGGTCTGATGGGTTTGAAGGCGTTGTCTGATGGACTTGAAGGTGAGGGTTTGATGGGCTTGAAGACGAGATTCAGATGGGCATGAAGGCGATAGTCTGATATGCTTGAAGGTGAGGGTCTGATAGGCTTGAAAGGGAGGGTCTGATAGGTTTCATGGTGAGGGCCTGATGGGTTTCAAGGTAAGGGTCTGATGGGCTTGAAGATGAGGATGTGATGGGCTTGAAGGCGAGGGTCTGATGGGCTTGAATGCGAGGGTTTGACGGGTATGAAGGCGAGGGTCTGACGGGCTTGAAGACGAGTTTCTGATGAGCTTGAAGGGAAAAGTTTGATGGACTTGAAGGCGAGGGTTTGATGGGCTCGAAGGCGAGGGTCTGATGGACTGGAAGGCGAGGGTCTGATGAGCATGAAGGTGAGGTTCTGGTGGGTTTGAAGGCGAGGGTCTGATGGGTTTGAAGGCGAGGTTCTGGTGGGTTTGAAGGTGAGGGTGTGATGAGCTTGAAGGCGAGGGCCTGATGGGTTTGAAAGCGAGGGTCTGACAGTCTTAAGGCGAGGGTATGATATGCTTAAATGCGAGGATCTGATGGTCATGAAGCCTAGGGTGTCATGGATTTCAAGTGTAGGTTCTAATAGACTTGAAATTGAGGGTCTGACGGCCCTGAATGCAAAGGTGTGATGAGCTTAAAGGCGAGTGTGGGATGGGCTTGAAGTCGAGGGTCTGATTGGTTTGAAAGCGAGGGTCTGATAGGCCTGAAGTCATGTATCTGATGGGCTTGGAGGTAAACGTTTAATGAGCTGGAAGGCGAGGGTCAGATGGGGTTGAAGGAGAGTTTCTTATGTGCTTGGTGGCGAGTGTCTGATGGGCTTGAAGGCAAGGGTCTTATGGGCTTGAAGGCTATTGTATGATGGGCTGAGAGGCGATGATCTTATGGGCTTGAAGGTGAGGGCAAGATGGGTTGGAAGGCGAGGGCGTGACGGGCTTGAAAGCGAGAGCCAGGTGGGCTTGAAGGCGAAAGCCAGGTGGGTTTGATTACGAATGCCAGATGAGCTGCAAGACGAGACTCTGATGGGCTAACACCGAAGGTCTGATTGGCTGAAAGCGAAGATCTGATGGGCTTCAAGGCGAGGGTCTGATGTGCTTGAAAGCGAGGGTCAGATAGACTTGAAGGCATGGGTCTGATGGGATTGAATGCCAGGGTCTGATGATCTTGAAGGCAATAGTAAATGGGCTTGAAAGCGAGGGTCTGATCGGCCTGAAGGCGACGGTCCGATGGGCTTGAAGGTGAGGGCCAGAAGGGCATGAAGGCGTGGGTCTAAAGGGATTGAAGACATGGATATAATTGGCTTGAAAGCGACTAATTGATGTGCATGAAGACGAGAGTTTGATGGGCCTGAAGGTGAGGGACAGATTGGCTTTAAGGCTAGGGTCTGATGGGCTTAAGCCATGGGTCTGAGGGGATTGATGGCAAGCGTCTGATGGGCTTGAAAGCGAGGGTGTGATGGGTTTGACTGCGAGGGTCCTGTAGGCTTCAGAGGCCAGAGTCTGATTGGCTTTAGAGCCGGGGTCTAATGGGCTTGAAATGGAGGGCCTGATGGGCTTGAAGGTGAGGGCCTGATGGCCTTCAATGCGAAGGCCAGATAGAATTGAAGGCGAGGGAGAGATGGGCTTGAAGGCGAGGGTGTGATTGGCTTAAAGAAGAGTGTCTGTTGAGCTTGAATGTTAGGCTTTCTGGTCTTGAAGGCGAGGGTCTAATGGGCTTTAAGGCGAGGATTTGTTGGGCTTGAAAACGAGGGTCTGATGGAACTGATGGCGAGTGTCAGATGGACGTAGAGAAGGCGGCAGTCTTACGGGCTTGAATGCGAGAGTCTGATGGGCTTGAAGGCGTGGGTGTGATGGGATTGGAAGCAAGGCTCTGATGGGCTTTAAAACGAGTGTGTGATGGGCTTGAGGGCGAGGGTCTGATACGCTTCAAGGATAGAGTTTGATGAGCTTAAAGGCAAGGGTCTGATGGTCTTGAAGGCAAGGGTCTGATGGTCTTGAATCTGAGGGCCCGATGGGCTTGAAGGCGAGGACCAGATGGGCTAGAAGGCGAGGGTTTGATAGGCTTGAAGGCGAGGGTTTAACGGGCTTGAAGGCAAGGGTCTCTTGGGCTTCAAGGCGAGGTTCTAATGACTTGAAGGCGAGATTCTGTTGGGCTTGAAAGCGAGAATCCGATAGGCTTGAAGGCGAGGGTCTGATGGGATTGAATACAAGGGACTGATGGGCTTGAAGGCTAGGGTCTGATGGGCTTGAAGGCGAGGGTCTAATTGGGTTGACAATGACACATTTATGGGCCTGAAGGCGAATGTATGATGAGCTTGACTGTTAGGGTCTCTTGTGTTAGAAGGCGAGGGTTTGATGGGCTTGAAGGCGAGGATCTGATGGCTTTAAAGTCGAGGGCCAGTTGAGCTTGATGGAAAGTGTCAGATGGGATTCAAGTCGAGGGTCTGATGGGCTTAAAGTCGATGGTCTGATGGGTCTGAAGGTGAGGGTCTGATGGGCCTGACAGCGAGGGTGTAATGGGCTTCAAGGCGAGGGTGTGATGAGCTTGTAAGCGATTGTCTGATGGGCTTGAAGGCGAGGGACTGATGTATTTTATCCGAGGTTTTAATAGGCTTGAAAGTGAGGGTTTGATGACGTTTGATGGGATAGAAGGCAAAGATATCATGGCCTTGACTGCGAGTGTCTGATGGGTGTGAAGGCAAGACCCTGATGGGCCTGAAGGCGAGAATCTGATGGGTTTGAAACGGAGGGTCTGATGGGTTTGAAGGCGTTGTCTGATGGACTTGAAGGTGAGAGTCTGATGGGATTGAAGGCGAGATTCTGATGGGCCTGAAGGCGATGGTCTGATAGGCTTGAAGGAGAGGGTCCGATAGGCTTGAAAGGGAGGGTCGAATGGGCTTCATGGCGAGGGCCTTATGGGTTTCATGGTAAGGGTCTGATGGGTTGAAGGTGAGGGTATGATGGGCTAGAAGGAGAGGATATGATGGGCTTGAAGCCGAGGGTCTGATGAGCTTGAAGGGAAAAGTTTGACGGACTTGAAGATAAGAATCTGATGGGTATGAAATGGAGGGTCTGATGGGTTTGAAGGCGTTGCCTGATGGACTTTAAGATGAGGGTCTGATGTGTTTGAAGGCGAGATTTTTATGGGCCTGAAGGCGATGGTCTGATAGGTTTGAAGGCGAGTGTCTGATAGGTTTGAAAGGGAGGGTCTGATGGGCTTCATGGCGAGGGCCTGATGTTCATTCAAGGTAAGGGTCTGATGGGCTTGAAGGCGAGGATATGATGGGCTTGAAAGCGAGGATATGATGGGCTTGAAGCCGAGGATCTGATGAGCTTGAAGGGAAAAGTTTGATGGACTTGAAGGCGAGAATCTGATGGGTTTGAAATGGAGGGTCTGATGGGTTTGAAGGCGTTGTCTGATGGACTTGAAGGTGAGGGTTTGATGGGCTTGAAGACGAGATTCAGATGGGCATGAAGGCGATAGTCTGATATGCTTGAAGGTGAGGGTCTGATAGGCTTGAAAGGGAGGGTCTGATAGGTTTCATGGTGAGGGCCTGATGGGTTTCAAGGTAAGGGTCTGATGGGCTTGAAGATGAGGATGTGATGGGCTTGAAGGCGAGGGTCTGATGGGCTTGAATGCGAGGGTTTGACGGGTATGAAGGCGAGGGTCTGACGGGCTTGAAGACGAGTTTCTGATGAGCTTGAAGGGAAAAGTTTGATGGACTTGAAGGCGAGGGTTTGATGGGCTCGAAGGCGAGGGTCTGATGGACTGGAAGGCGAGGGTCTGATGAGCATGAAGGTGAGGTTCTGGTGGGTTTGAAGGCGAGGGTCTGATGGGTTTGAAGGCGAGGTTCTGGTGGGTTTGAAGGTGAGGGTGTGATGAGCTTGAAGGCGAGGGCCTGATGGGTTTGAAAGCGAGGGTCTGACAGTCTTAAGGCGAGGGTATGATATGCTTAAATGCGAGGATCTGATGGTCATGAAGCCTAGGGTGTCATGGATTTCAAGTGTAGGTTCTAATAGACTTGAAATTGAGGGTCTGACGGCCCTGAATGCAAAGGTGTGATGAGCTTAAAGGCGAGTGTGGGATGGGCTTGAAGTCGAGGGTCTGATTGGTTTGAAAGCGAGGGTCTGATAGGCCTGAAGTCATGTATCTGATGGGCTTGGAGGTAAACGTTTAATGAGCTGGAAGGCGAGGGTCAGATGGGGTTGAAGGAGAGTTTCTTATGTGCTTGGTGGCGAGTGTCTGATGGGCTTGAAGGCAAGGGTCTTATGGGCTTGAAGGCTATTGTATGATGGGCTGAGAGGCGATGATCTTATGGGCTTGAAGGTGAGGGCAAGATGGGTTGGAAGGCGAGGGCGTGACGGGCTTGAAAGCGAGAGCCAGGTGGGCTTGAAGGCGAAAGCCAGGTGGGTTTGATTACGAATGCCAGATGAGCTGCAAGACGAGACTCTGATGGGCTAACACCGAAGGTCTGATTGGCTGAAAGCGAAGATCTGATGGGCTTCAAGGCGAGGGTCTGATGTGCTTGAAAGCGAGGGTCAGATAGACTTGAAGGCATGGGTCTGATGGGATTGAATGCCAGGGTCTGATGATCTTGAAGGCAATAGTAAATGGGCTTGAAAGCGAGGGTCTGATCGGCCTGAAGGCGACGGTCCGATGGGCTTGAAGGTGAGGGCCAGAAGGGCATGAAGGCGTGGGTCTAAAGGGATTGAAGACATGGATATAATTGGCTTGAAAGCGACTAATTGATGTGCATGAAGACGAGAGTTTGATGGGCCTGAAGGTGAGGGACAGATTGGCTTTAAGGCTAGGGTCTGATGGGCTTAAGCCATGGGTCTGAGGGGATTGATGGCAAGCGTCTGATGGGCTTGAAAGCGAGGGTGTGATGGGTTTGACTGCGAGGGTCCTGTAGGCTTCAGAGGCCAGAGTCTGATTGGCTTTAGAGCCGGGGTCTAATGGGCTTGAAATGGAGGGCCTGATGGGCTTGAAGGTGAGGGCCTGATGGCCTTCAATGCGAAGGCCAGATAGAATTGAAGGCGAGGGAGAGATGGGCTTGAAGGCGAGGGTGTGATTGGCTTAAAGAAGAGTGTCTGTTGAGCTTGAATGTTAGGCTTTCTGGTCTTGAAGGCGAGGGTCTAATGGGCTTTAAGGCGAGGATTTGTTGGGCTTGAAAACGAGGGTCTGATGGAACTGATGGCGAGTGTCAGATGGACGTAGAGAAGGCGGCAGTCTTACGGGCTTGAATGCGAGAGTCTGATGGGCTTGAAGGCGTGGGTGTGATGGGATTGGAAGCAAGGCTCTGATGGGCTTTAAAACGAGTGTGTGATGGGCTTGAGGGCGAGGGTCTGATACGCTTCAAGGATAGAGTTTGATGAGCTTAAAGGCAAGGGTCTGATGGTCTTGAAGGCAAGGACCTGATGGTCTTGAATCTGAGGTCCTGATGGGCTTGAAGGCGAGGGCCAGATGGGCTAGAAGGCGAGGGTTTGATAGGCTTGAATTTCGAGGGTTTGACGGGCTTGAAGGCAAGGATCTCTTGGGCTTCAAGTCGAGGTTCTAATGGCTTGAAGGAGAGATTCTGCTGGGCTTGAAAGCGAGGGTCCGATTGGCTTGAAGGCGAGAGTCTGACGGGATTGAATACATGGGACTGATTTGCTTGAAGGCTAGGGTCTGATGGGTTTGAAGGCGAGGGTCTAATGGGGTTGACAACGACACATTTATGGGCTTGAAGGCTAATGTATGGTGGGCTTGACTGTGAGGGTCTCTTGGGTTAGAAGGCGAGTGTCTGAAGGGCTTGAAGGCGAGGACCTGAGGGCTTTAACGTCGAGGGCTAGATGAGCTTGATGGAAAGGGTCAGATGGGATTCAAGTCAAGGGTCTGATGGGCTTTAATGCGATGGTCTGATGGGCCTGAAGGTGAGGGTCTGATGGGCCTGAAGGCGAGGGTGTGTTGGGCTTCAAGGCGAGGGTGTGATGGGCTTCTAAGCAATTGTCTGATGGGCTTGAAGGTGAGGGACTGATGTATTTGATCCGAGGTTCTAATAGGCTTGAAAGTGAGGGTTTGATGACCTTTGATGGGATTGAAGGCAAAGATATCATGGGCTTTACGGCGAGTGTCTGATGGGTGTGAAGGAAAGGGCCTTATGGGCCTGAAGGCGAGAATCTGATGGGTTTGAAGGCGTTGTCTGATGGACTTGAAGGTGAGGGTATGATGGGATTGAAGGCGAGATTCTGATGGGCCTGAAG
The DNA here is from genome assembly GCA_032361705.1 of Panulirus versicolor. NCBI lineage: Eukaryota > Metazoa > Arthropoda > Malacostraca > Decapoda > Palinuridae > Panulirus > Panulirus versicolor. Next base: position 8,687 of record JAUUDZ010430199.1, read on the forward strand.
GTGATGGTCTGATAGGCATGAAGGCGAGGCTCTGATAGGCTTGAAAGGGAGGGTATGATGGGCTTCATGGCTAGGGCCTGATGGGTTTCAGGGTAAGGGTCTGATGGGCTTGAAGGTGAGGATATGATGGGCTTGAAGGCGAGGATATGATGGGCTTGAAGCCGAGGTTCTGATGAGCTTGAAGGGAAAAGTTTGATGGACTTGAAGGCAAGAATGTGATGGGTTTAAAATGGAGGTTCTGATGGGTTTGAAAGCGTTTTCTGATGGACTTGAGGGTGAGGGTCTGATGGGATTGAAGGCGAGATTCTGATGGGCCTGAAGGAGATGGTCTGATAGGCTTTAAGACGAGGGACTGATAATCTTGAAAGGGAGGGTCTGATGGGCTTCATGGCGAGGGCCTGATGGGTTTCAAGGTAAGGGTCCAATGGGCTTGAAGGCGAGGATATGATGGGCTTGAAGGCGAGGATATGATGGGCTTGAAGCCGAGGGTGTGATGAGCTTGAAGGGAAAAGTTTGATGGACTTGAAGTTGAGAATCTGATGGGTTTGAAGTGGAGGGTCTGATGGGTTTGAATGCGTTGTCTGATGGACTTGAAGGTGAGGGTCTGATGGGCTTGAAGACGAGATTCTGATGAGCCTGAAGGCCATTGTCTGATAGGCATGAACGTAAGGGTCTGATAGGCTTGAAAGGGAGTGTCTGATGGGCTTCATGGAGAGGGCCTGATGGGTTTCAATGTAAGGGTCTTATGGGTTTGAAGGCGAGGATATGATGGGCTTGAAGGCGAGGGTCTGATGGGCTTGAATGCAAGGGTCTAATGGGCATAAAGGCGAGGGTCTGATGGGCTTGAAGCCGAGGGTCTGATGAGATTGAAGGCAAAAGTTTGATGGACTCGAAGGCCAGGGTTTGATGGTCTCGAAGGCGAGGGACTGATGGACTGGAAGGCAAGGGTCTGATGGGCATGAAGGTGAGGTTCTGGTGGGCTTGAAGGCGAGGGTCTGGTGGGTTTGAACGCGAGGGTATGATTGGCTTGAAGGCGAGCGCCTGATAGGTTTGAAAGCGAGGGTCTGACAGGCTTTACGCGAGGGTATGATATTCTTAAATGCGAGGATCTGATGGCTATGATGGCTAGGGTGTCATGGATTTGAAGGAGAGTTTCTAATAGACTTGAAATCGAGGGTTTGACGGCCCTGAATGCAAAAGTGTGATGGGCTTAAAGGCGAGTTTGTGATGGGCTTGAAGGCGAGGGTCTGATGGGTTAGAAAGCGAGGGTCTGATAGGCCTGAAGGCATGTGTCTGATGGGCTTGGAGGTAAGGGTTTAATGAGCTGGAAGGCGAGGGTCTGATGGGGTTGAAGGAGAGTTTCTTATGGGCTTGGTGGCGAGGGTCTGATATGCTTGAAGGCAAGGGTGTTGTGGGCTTGAAGGCGAGTGTATGATGGGCTTAGAGGCGATGATCTTATGGGCTTGAAGGTGAGGGCAAGATGGGTTGGAAGGCGAGGGCCTGACGGGCTTGAAAGCGAGAGCCAGATGGGCTTGAAGGCGAAAGCCAGATGGGTTTGATTGCGAATGCCAGATGAGCTGCAAGACGAGACTCTGATGGGCTAAAACCGAAGGTCTGATTGGCTGAAAGCGAAGATCTGATGGGCTTCAAGGCGAGGGTCTGATGTGCTTGAAAGTGAGTGTCAGATGGACTTGAAGGCGTGTGTCTGATTGGCTTGAATGCCAGGGTGTTGATCTTGAAGGCAATAGTAAATGGGCTTGAAAGCGAGGGTCTGATGGGCTTGAAGTCGACAGTCCGATGGGATTGAAGGCGAGGGCCAGAAGGGCCTGAAGGCGTGGGTCTAAAGGGATTGAAGGCATGGATATAATTTGCTTGAAAGCGACGATGTGATGGGCTTGAAGACGAGAGTTTGATGGGTCTGAAGGTGAGGGACAGATTGGCTTTAAGGCTAGTTTCTGATGGGCTTAAAGCAGTGAATCTGAGGGGATTGATGGCAAGCGTGTGATGGGCTTGAAAGCGAGAGTGTGATGTGTTTGAAGGCGAGGGTCCTGTAGGCTTCAGGGCCAGAGTCTGATTGGCTTCAGAGCCAGGGTCTAATGGGCTTGAAATGGAGGGCCTGATTGGCTTGAAGGTGAGGGCCTGATGGCCTTCAATGCGAGGGCCAGATAGAATTGATGCCGAGGGAGTGATGGGCTTGAAAAAGAGTGTTTGTTGAGCTTGAATGTTAGGGTTTCCTGGTCTTGAAGGCGAGTGTCTGATGGGCTTTAAAGTGAGGATTTGTTGGACTTGAAAACGAGGGTCTGATGGAATTGATGGCGAGTGTCAAATGGACCTAAAGGTGAGGGTCTGATGGTGGGAAGGCGACAGTTTTACGGGCTTGAATGCGAGAGTCTGATGGGCTTGAAGGCGTGGGTGTGATGGGATTGGAAGGAAGGCTCTGATGGGCTTTAAAACGAGTGTGTGATGGGCTTGAGGGCGAGGGTCTGATGCGCTTCAAGGATAGGGTTTGATGAACTTAAAGGCAAGGGTCTGATGGTCTTGAAAGCAAGAACCTGATGGTCTTGAATCTGAGGTCCTGATGGGCTTGAAGGCGAGGGACAGATGGGATAGAAGGCGAGGGTTTGATAGGCTTGAATTTCGAGGTTTTGACAGGCTTGAAGGTAAGGGTCTCTTGGGCTTCAACGCGAGGTTCTAATGGCTTGAAGGCGAGGTTCTTTTGGGCTTGAAGGCCAGGGTCTGATGGGCTTGAAGGCGAGTGTCTAATGGTGCTGACAACGACACATTTATGGGCTTGAAGACGAATGCATGATGGGCTTGACTCTGAGTGTCTCTTGGGTTAGAAGGCGAGGGTCTAATTGGCTTGAAGGCGAGGACCTGAGGGCTTTAAAGTCGAGTGCCAGATGAGCTTGATGGAAAGGGTCAGATGGGATTCAAGTCGAAGGTCTGATGGGCTTAAAGGCGATGGTGTGATGGGCCTGAAGGTGAATGTCTGATGGGCCTGAAGGCGAGGGTGTGTTGGGCTTCAAGGCGAGGGTGTGATGGGCTTCTAAGCAATTGTCTAATGGGCTTGAAGGCGAGGGACTGATGTATTTGATCCGATGTTCTAATAGCCTTGAAAGTGAGGGTTTGATGACCTTTGATGGGATTGAAGGCAAAAATATAATGGGCTTTACGGAGAGTGTCTGATGGGTTTGAAGGTGAGGGCCTGATGGGCCTGAAAGCGAGAATCTGATGGGTTTGAAAAGGAGGGTCTGATGGGTTTGAAGGCGTTTTCTGATGGACTTGAAGGTGAGGGTCTGATGGGATTGAAGGCGAGATTCTGATGGGCCTGAAGACGATGGTCTGATAGGCTTGAAGGCGAGGCTCTGATAGGCTTGAAAGGGAGGGTATGATGGGCTTCATGGCGAGGGCCTGATGGGTTTCAAGGTAAGGGTCTGATGGGCTTGAAGGCGAGGATATGATGGGCTTGAAACCGAGGGTCTGATTAGCTTGAAGGGAAAAGCTTGATGGACTTGAAGGCAAGAATGTGATGGGTTTGAAATGGAGGTTCTGATGGGTTTGAAGGCGTTGTCTAATGGACTTGAAGGTGAGGGTCTGATGGGATTGAAGGCGAGATTCTGATGGGCCTGAAGGCGATGGTGTGATAGGCTTGAAGGTGAGGGTACTGATAGGCTTGAAATTTAGGGTCTGATGGGCTTCATGGCGAGGGCCTGATGGGTTTCAAGGTAAGGGTCTGATGGGCTTGAGGGCGAGGATATGATGGGCTTGAAGGCGAGGATATGATGGGCCTGAAGCCGAGGGTCTGATGAGCTTGAAGGGAAAAGTTTGATGGACTTGAAGGAAAAAATCTGATGGGTTTAAAATCGGGGCTCTGATGGGTTTGAAGGCGTTGTCTGATGGACTTGAAGGTGAGGTTCTGATGGGATTGAAGGCGAGATTCTGATGGGCCTGAAGGCGATGGCCTGATAGGCTTGAAGGCGAGGGACTGATAGGCTTGAAAGGGAGCGTCTGATGGGCTTCATGGCGAGGGCCTGATGTTCATTCAAGGTAAGGGTCTGATGGGCTTGAAGGCGAGTATATGATGGGCTTGAAGGCGAGGATATGATGGGCTTGAAGCCGAGGGTCTGATGAGCTTGAAGGGAAAAGTTTGATGGACTTGAAGGCAATAATCTTAAGGGTTTGAAATGGAGGGTCTAATGTTTTTGAAGGCGATGTCTGATGGAATTGAAGGTGAGGGTCTGATGGGCTTGAAGGCGAGATTCTGATGGGCCTGAAGGCGATGGTCTGATAGGCTTGAAGGCGAGGTCTGATAGGCTTGAAATTTAGGGTCTTATGGGCTTTATGGCCAGGGCCTAAAGTGTTTCAAGGTAAGGGTCTGATGGGCTTGAAGGCGAGGTTATGATGGGCTTGAAAGCTAGGATATGATGGGCTCGAAGCCGAGGGTCTGATGATCTTGAAGGGAATTGTTTGATGGACTTGAAGGCGAGAATCTGATGGGTTTGAACTGGAGGGTCTGATGGGTTTGAAGGCGTTGTCTGATGGACTTGAAGGTGAGGGTCTGATGGGCTTGAAGACTAGATTCTGATGAGCCTGAAGGCGATAGTCTGATAGGCTTGAAGGCGAGGGTCTGGTTGGTTTGAAGGTGAGGGTCTGACTGGCTTCATGGTGAGGGCCTGATGGGTTTCAAGGTAAGGTGTCTCTTGGGCTTCAAGGCGAGGTTCTAATGTCTTGAAGGCGAGATTCTGTTGGGCTTGAAAGCGAGGCTCCGATATGTTTGAAGGCGAGGGTCTGATGGGATTGAATACAAGGGAATGATGGGCTTGAAGGCTAGGGTCTGATGGGCTTGAAGGCGGGGGTCTAATGGGATTGAGAACGACACATTTATGGGCTTGAAGGCGAATGTATGATGGGCTTGACTGTGAGTGTCTCTTGGGTTAGAAGGCGAACGTGTGATGGGCTTGAAGGCGAGGGCCTGAGGACTTTAAAGTAGAGGGCCAGATGAGCTTGATGGAAAGGGTCAGATGGGATTCTAGTCGATGGTCTGATGGGCTTAAAGG
>JAUUDZ010430210.1:0-13743 GCA_032361705.1 Panulirus versicolor
GTTGCTCTGTATACAAGGTTGCTGGAGCTTTACTGTTGTCGTGAATACAAGATTGCAGGTGCTTTACTATTGTCGTGAACACAAGGTTGCTGGTGTTTCACTGTTGTCGTGAACACAAAGTTGCTGGTGCTTTAATGTTATCGTGAACAGAAGAATGCTGGTCCTTTAATGTTGTCAAGAACACAAGGCTGCTGGTGCTTTACTCTTGTTGTGTTTAAGAGATTGCTTGTGCTTTACTGTTTTGGTGAACAGAAAGCTGCTCGTGATATACTGTTGCCGTGTATTCAAGGATGTTGGTGCTTTACTGTTGTCGTGAACAAAATGTTGCTGATGTTTTGCTGTTGTCGTTAATACAATGCTGCTGGTGATTTACTGTTACCGTGTATACAAGGATGCTGGTGCTTTCTGTTGTCGTGAACAGAAGGTTACTGGTGCTTTACTGTTGTGGTGAACACAAGGTTGCTGGTACTTTACTGTTGTCGTTAACACAAGGTTGCTGGTGCTTTACTGCTGTATTGAACACAAGGTTATTGGTGCTTTACTGTTTTTGTAAACACAAGGCTGCTGGTGCATTACTGTAGTCGTGAACATAAGGTTGTTGGTTCTTTAATGTTGTCGTGAACAAAAGGTTGCTGGTGCTTTACTGCTGACGACAAAGCAACGTTGCTAGTGCTTCACTGTTACCTTGTAAAGAAAGTTACTGGTGCATTACTCTTCTCGTCAACAAAAGGCTTCTTGCGCTTTAGTGTTGTCCAGAACACAAGAATGCTGTTGCTTTACTGTTGTCGTATATACAAGGTTGTTGGTGCATTACTTCTGTCGTAATGTTGGCGTGTATAAAAGGTTACTGGTCCTTTACCGTTGTCATGAACAAAAGGATAAAGGTGCTTTACATTTCACGTTAACACAAGGTAGCAGGTACTTTACTGCTGTCGTGAACACAAGGTTCCTGGTGTTTTATTGTTCTCGTGAACACAAGGTTGCTGGTGCTTTACTGTTCTCATGAACAATAGGCTCCTTGTCCTTTACTGTTATCAACAACAAAAGGCTGCTGGTTCTTTACTGTTGTCGTGTATGCAAGATTGATGGTGCTTTACTGTTATAGTAAACACATGGCTGGTGGTGTTTTACTATTGCCGTTTATACTAGGTTGCTGGTGCTTTACTGTTTCAGTTTATACAAGGTTATGGTGCTTTACTCTTTTCATGAAGACAAGGGCACTGGTGTTTTACTTTTGACGTGAACACAAGGATGCTGGTGCTTTACTGTTGTCTTGAACCCAAGGTTGCTGGTGGTTTACTGTTGTTGCGAAGATAAGGTTGCTGGTGCTTTACTTTTTTCACGAATACATGGTTGCTAGTACTTTGCTGTTATCGTGAACACATGGTTGCTGGTGCTTTACTTTTGTCGTGAACACAAGTTTTGCTGGGCTTTACTATTGTCGTGAAGAAAAGGTTCCTGGTGGCTTACTGTTGTCGTGAACACAAGGCTGCTGGTACTTTACTATTGTCGTGAACAAAATGTTGCTCATTCTTTAATGTTGTTAAGAACACAAGGCTGCTGGTGCTCTACTGTTGTCGTGTATACATTATTCCTGGTGTTTTACTATTATCGTGAATAAAAGGCTTCTCGTGCTTTGATGTTGCCGTGTATAGAAGGTTGCTTGTGCTTTACTGCTGCCTTGAACACAAGGTTGCTGATGCTTTACTGTTGTCCTTAACACAAAGTTGCTGGTGTTTTACTGTCGTCTTGAACACAAAGTTGCTGGTGCTGTACTGTTATCGTGAAGATAAGAATGCTGGTAATTTAATGTTGTCAAGAACACAATGCTGATGGTGCTTTAGTCTTGTCTTGCTTAAAAGATTGCTGGTGCTTTACTGTTGTTGCGAACAGAAAGCTGCTGGTGATTTACTGTTGCCGTGCATACAAGGATGCTGGTGCTTTACTGTTGTCGTGAACAGAAGCTTGCTGGCGTTTACCTGTTGTCGTGAACACAAGGCTGCTAGTGATTTACTGTTGCCGTGTATACAAGGATGCTGGTGCTTTCTGTTGTCGTGAACAAAAGGTTACTGGTCCTTTACTGTTATGGTGAACACAAGGTTGCTGTTACTTTACTGTTGTCATTAACACAAGGTTGCTGGTGCTTTACTGTTGTAGTGAACACAAGGTTATTGGTGCTTTACTGTTGTTGTAAACACCAGGCTGCTGGTGCTTTACTGTTGTCGTGAAAACAAGGTTGTTGGGGCTTTAATGTTGTCGTGAACAAAAGGTTCCTGGTGCGTTACTGTTGTCGACAAAGCAACGTTGCTGGTGCTTTACTGTTATCGTGTAAACAAAGTTAATGGTGCATTACTGTTCTCATGAACAAAAGGCTTCTTGTTCTTTAGTGTTGTCCAGAACACAAGAATGCTGTTGCTTTACTGTTGTCGTGTATAGAAGGTTGTTGGTGCATTACTTTTGTCGTGAAAACAAGAATTCTGGTCCTTTACTGTCGACGTTTATACGAGTTTGCTATTGCTCTACTGTTGCCGTGTATAAAAGCTTACTGGTTCTTTACCGCCGTCATGAACAAAAGGATAAAGGTGCTTTACTTTTCCCGAGAACACAAGGTTGCAGGTGCTTTACTGCTTTCGTGAACACAAGGTCCCTGGTGTTTTATTGTTCTCGTGAACACAAGGTTGCTGGTGCTTTACTGTTCTCATGAACAATAGGCTCCTGGTCCTTTACTTTTATCAAAAACAAAAGGCTGCTGGTCCTTAAATGTTGTCGTGTATGCAAGATATATAATGCTTTACTGTTGTCGTGAGCACATGGCTGCTGGTGTTTTACTGTTGCCGTTTATACAAGGTTGCTGTTGCTTTACTGTTTCAGTGTATACAAGGTTATGGTGCTTTACTCTTTTCATGAAGACAAGGTCGCTGGTGTTTTACTTTCGACGTGAACACAAGGTTGCTGGTGCTTTACTGTTGTCTTGAACCCTAGGTTGCTGGTGTTTTACTGTTGTTGCGACGATAAGGTTGCTGGTGCTTTACTTTTTCACGAACACAGGGTTGCTAGTACTTTGCTGTTATCGTGAACACATGGTTGCTGGTGCTTTACTGTTGTCGTGAACACAAGTTTTGCTGGTGCTTTACTGTTGTCGTGAAGAAAAGGTTCCTGGTGGCTTACTGTTGTCGTGAACACAAGGCTGCTGGTGCTTTACTATTGTCGTGAACACAAGGCTGCTGATTCTTTAATGTTGTTAAGAACACAAGGCTGCTGGTGCTTTACTGTTGTCGTGTATACAAGGTTGTTGGTGCATTACTTTTGTCGTGAAAACAAGGATGATGGTTCTTTATTGTTGACGTTTATACGAGTTTGCTTTCGCTTTACTGTTGCCGTGTATAAAAGGTTGCTGGTTTTTTACCGTTGTCATGAACAAAAGGATAAAGGTGCTTTACATTTCACGGGAACACAAGGTTGCAGGTGCTTTACTGCTGTCGTGAACACATGTTTCCTGGTGTTTTATTGTTCTCGTAAACACAATATTGCTGGTGCTTTACTGTTCTCATGAACAACAGGCTCCTGCCTTTACTGTTATGAAAAACAAAAGGCTGCTGGTCTTTTGCTGTTGTCGTGTATGGAAGATTGATGGTGCTTTACTGTTGTCGTGAACACATGTCTGCTGGTGTTTCCTGTTGACGTTTATACAAGGTTGATGGTGCTTTACTGTTTCTGTGTATACAAGGTTATGGTGCTTTAATCTTTTCATGAAGACAAGGGCACTGGTGTTTTACTTTCGACGTGAACACAAGGTTCCTGGTGCTTTACTGTTGTCTTGAACCGAAGGTTGCTGGTGGTTTACTGTTGTTGCGAAGATAAGGTTGCTGGTGCTGTACTTTTCTCACGAACACAGGGTTGCTAGTACTTTGCTGTTATCGTGAAACAAGGTTGCTGGTGCTTTACTGTTGTCGTGAACAGAAGTTTTGCTAGTGCTTTACTGTTGTCGTGAAGAAAAGGTTCCTGGTGGTTTACTATTGTCGTGAACACAAGGCTGCTGGTACTTTACTATTGTCGTGAACACAAGGCTGCTGATTCTTTAATGTTGTTAAGAACACAAGGTTCCTGGTGCTTTACTGTTGTCGTGTATACGGTATTGCTGGTGTTTTACTGTTATCGAGAATAGAAGGCTGCTCGTGCTTTAATGTTGCCGTATATAGAAGTTTGCTGGTGCTTTAGTGCTGTCTTGAACACAAGGTTGCTGATGCTTTACTGTTGTCGTTAACACAAAGTTGCTGGTGTTTTACTGTTGTCGTGAACACAAAGTTGCTCGAGCTTTTTTGTTATCGTGAACAGAAGAATTTTGATCCTTTAATGTTGTCAAGAACACAAGGCTGCTTGTGCTTTATTCTTGTGGTTAAAAGATTGCTGGTGCTTTCCTGTTGTTGTGAACAGAAAGCTGCTCGTGATTTTACTTTTCTCGTGTATACAAGGATGCTGGTGCTTTACTGTCGTCGTGAACAAAATGTTGCAGGTGTTTTTCTGTTGTCGTGAACACAAGGCTGCTAGTGATTTACTGTTGCCGTGTATACAAGTATGCTGGTGCTTTCTGTTTTCGTGAACAAAAGGTTACTGGTGCTTTACTGTTGTGGTGAACATAAGGTTGCTGGTACTTTACTGTTGTCGTTAACACAAGGTTGCTGGTGCGTTACTGTAATAGTGAACACAATGTTATTGGTGTTTTACTGTTGTTGTAAACACAAGGCTGCTGGTGCTTTACTGTTGTCGTGAACACAAGGTTGTTGGTGCTTTAATGTTGTCGTGAACAAAAGGTTGCTGGTGCTTTAATGTTGTCGACAAAGCAACGTTGCTGGTGCTTTACTGTTACTGTGTAAACAAAGTTACTGGTGCATTACTGTTCTCGTGAATAAAAGGCTTCTTGCGCTTTAGTGTTGTCCAAAATATAAGAATGCTGTTGCTTTACTGTAGTCGCATATACAAGGTTGTTGGTGCATTACTTTTGTCGTGAAAACAAGGATGCTGCTTCTTTACTGTTGATGTTTATACGAGTTTGCTGTTGCTTTACTGTTGCCGTGTATAATATGTTGCTGGTTCTTTACCGTTGTCATGAACAAAAGGATAAAGGTGCTTTACATTTCCCGGGAACACAAGGTTGCAGGTGCTTTATTGCTGTCGTGAACACAAGGTTCCTGGTGTTTTATTGTTCTCGTGAACACAATGTTGTTGATGCTTTACTATTGTCTTGAACACAAGGCTGTTGATTCTTTAATGTTGCTAAGACCACAAGGCTGCTGGTGATTTACTGTTGTCGTGTATACATTATTGCTGGTGCTTTACTCTTGTCGTGAACACAAGACTGCTAGTTCTTTACTGTTGCCGTGTATACAAGATTGCTGGTGCTTTACTCTTGGCATGAATATAAGATTGTTGGTCCTTTAGTGTTGTCAAGAACTCAAGGCTCCTAGTGCTTTACTGTTGTCGTGTATACAAGATTGCTGATGCTTTACTTTTGTCTTCCACACAAGGGTGCTGTTGCTTCACTGTTCCTGAGTGTAGAATGTTTCTGGTGCTTTAAAGTTGTTGTGAACACAAGGTTGCTGGTGGTTTACTGTTGTCGTGAACACAAGGTTACTGGTGCTTTACTGTTGTCGTGAATGCAAATTAGCTGGTGCTTTACTATTGTACTGAACACAAGGTTTCTGGTGCTTTACTGTTGTCTTGAGCAAAAGGTTGCTGGTGCTTCACTGTTTTCGTGAACAAAAAGCTGCTGGTGCTTTACTGTTGTCGTGAACAAAAGGTTGCTGGTGCTTTAATGTTGTCGACAAAACAAAGTTGCTGTTGCTTTACTATTGTCATGTAAACATAGTTACTGGTGCTTTACTGTTGTCGTCAGCACAAAGTTTCTGGTGCTTTAGTGTTGTCAAGAACATAAGAATGCTGGTGCTTTACTGTTGTCGTCTATGCAAGGTTGCTGTTGCATTATGTTTGTCGTGAACAAAAGGATGCTGGTGCTTTACGTTGACGTGTATACGAGGTTGCTGGTTGCTTACTGTTACCGTTTATAAAATTCTGCTGGTGTTTTGATGTTGTCGTGAACGCAAGTTTTCTGGTGCTTTACTGTTGTTGTGAACTCAAGGTTCCTGATGACTTACTGTTCTAGTGAACAGAAGGTTGCTGGTGCTTTACTTTCTTCATGAACATAAGGTTACTGGTGTTTTACTGTTGTCGTGATCACAAGGTTGCAGATGCTTTACGTTGTCGTGAACACAAGGCTGCAGGTCCTTTACTGTTGTCAAGAACAAAAGGCTGCTGGTGCTTTACTGTTGTCGTGTATACAAGATTAATGGTTCTTTACTGTTGTCGTGAACACAAGGCTGTTGGTGCTTTACTGTTGCCGTGTATACAAGGTTGCTGTTGCGTTACTCATGTCATGAACGGAAAACTGCCGGTTCTTTACTGTTGTCAAGAAGAAAAGGCTGCTATTACTTTACTATTGTCGTGTATATAAGATTGATGGTACTTTACACTTGTCGTGAATACAATGTTGCCGGTACTTTTCTGTTGCCGTGTATTGAAGGTTGCTGTTCCTTTAATGTTGTCGTGAACACAAGGTTGCTGGTGCTTTACTGTTGTCGTGAACAATAGGATGGTGGTGCTTTACTGTTGTTCTGAACAAAAGGTTGCTGGTGTTTTAATGTTGTCGAGAACACAAGGTTGCTGGTGCTTTACTGTTGTCGTAAAAAGAAGGCGGCTGGTCCTTTAATGTTGTCAAGAACACAATGCTGCTGGTGCTTTGCGGTTGTCGTGTACACAAGATTGCTTGTGCTTTACTGTTGTCGTGAACACAGGGCTGCTGGTGCTTTACTGTTGCAGTGTATACAAGGATGCTGGTTATTTACTGTTGACATGAACACAAGGTGTTACTCCTTTACTGTTGTCATGAACACAAGGCTGCTGGAGCTTTACTGTTGTCGTTTATGCAAATTGCTGGTGCTTTACTATTGTCGTGAACACAAGGCTGCTGATGATTTACTGTTGACGTGTATACAAGATAGTTGGTGCTTTACTGTTGTCGTGAACACAAGGTTTCTGGTGCTTCACTGTTGTAGTGAACACAAGGTTGCTGGCGCTTTACTGTTGTAGTGAACTCAATGTTACTGGTGCTTTACTGTTGTCGTTAACGCAAGGTTGATGGCGCTTTACTATTGTCGTAAAAACAAAGTTGTTGGTGCTTTACTTAATGTCGTGAACAAAAGGTTGCTTCTGCTTTACTGTCGTCGAGAAAACAACTTTGCTTGTGCTTTACTGTTGCCGTGTAAATAAAGTTACTGGTGCATTACTTTTGTCGTAAACACAAGGCTTCTGGTGCTTTAATGTTTTCAAGAACACAAGAATGCTGGTGCTTTACTGTTGTTGTGTATGCAAGGTTGCTGGGGCATTACCTTTGTCGTAAACTGAAGGATGCTGGTGCCTTACTGTTGTCGTGAACACAAGGTTGCTTGTGTTTTACTGTTGTCGTGAACACAAGACTACTGGTGCTATACTGCTGTCGTGAACAAAACGCTATTGGTCCTTTAATGTTGTGAAGAACGCAGGGCTGTTATTGCTTTACTGTTGTCGTGTATACAAGATTGCAGGTGCTTTGCTGTGTCGTGAACACACGCCTGCTGGTGCTTTACTGCTGCAGTGTATAAAAGGTTGCTGGTGCTTTACTGTTGACATGAACACAAGGCTGCTAGTTCTTTACTGTTGTCAAGACCACAAGGCTGGTGGAGCTTTACTGTTGTCGTTTATACAAGTTGCTGGTGCTTTACTGCTGTCGAGAACACAAGGCTGCTGGTAATTTACTGTTGCCGTGTATACAAGGTTACTGGTGCTTTACTGTTGCCGTAATCACAAGATTGCTTGTACTTTACTGTTATCGTGAACACAAGATTACTGGTGCTTTACTGTTGTCTTGGACACAAAGTTGCTGGTGCTTTACTGTTGTAGTGAACAGAAGGTTACTGGTGCTTTCCTGTTGTCGTAAACACAAGGTTCACGGTGCTTTATTGTTGTCGTGAACACAAGGTTGTTAGTGCTTTATTGTTGTCGTGAACACAAGGTTGTTAGTGCTTTATTGTTGTCGTGACCAAAAGGTTACTTATGCTTTACTGTTGTCGAGGAAACAACGTTGCTGGTACTATACTGTTGCCGTGTAAACAAAGTTGCTGGTGCATTACTGTTGTCGTGAACACAAAGCTTCTGGTACTTTAGTGTTTTCAAGAACACAAGAATGCTGATGCTTTACTGATGTCGTGTATACAATGTTGCTGTTGCATTATTTTCGTCGCGAAATCAAGCTTTCTGGTGCTTTACTATTGACGTGTATACGAGGTTGCTGGTGCTTTACTGTTACCGTTTATAAAAGGTTACTGGTGCTTTACTGTTGTTATGAAAACAGGGCTGTTGGTGCTTTACATTTGCCGGGAACACAAGGTTGCAGGTGCTTTACAACTGTCGTGAACACAAGGTTGCAGGTGTTTACTGTTGTCGTTAAGACAAGGCTGTTGGTGCTTTCCTGTTTTCACGCAAACAGGGTTTCTGGTACTTTAATGTTGTCGTGAACACAAGGTTGCCGGTACTTTACTGTTGTCTTGAACGCAACTTTCCTGGTGCTCTACTGTTGTCGTGAACACAAGGTTCCTGGTGGTTTACTGTTCTCGTGAACACAAGGCTACTGGTGCTTTACTATTGTCGTGAACACAAGGTTGCCTATGTTTTACTTTTGTCGTGAACGCAAGGCTGCTGATCCTTTAATGTTTTCAAGAACACAAGGCTGGTGGTGCTTTACTCTTGTTATGTATACAATACTGCTATGCTTTACTGTTGTCGTGAACACATGGCTACTGGTGCTTTACTGATGCAGTGTATACAAGGTTGCTGTACCTTACTCTTGTGATGAACACAAGAATGCTGGTCCTTTACTGTTGTCAAGAACAAAAGGCTGCTGGTGCTTTACTGTTGTCGTGTATAAAATATTGCTGGTGTTTTACTGTTGTCGTGAAAACAAGGCTCCTGGTGCTTTACTATTGCCGTGTATAGAATGCTGCTGGTGTTTTACTGTTGTAGTGAACACAAGGTTGCTTGTGCTTTACTGTTGTCGTTAACAAAAGGCTGCTGGCCCTTTTATTTCGTCAAGAACACAATGCTGCTGGTCCTTTACTGTTGCAGTGTATACAAGGTTGCTGGTGCTTTACTGTTGTCATGAACACAAGGTGCCACTCCTTTAAAGTTGTCAAGAACGCAAGGCTGCTGGAGGTATACTGTTGTCATTTATACAAATTGCTGATGCTTTACTGTCGTCGTGAACACAAGGCTGCTCGTGATTTACTGTTGCGGTGTATACAAGGTAAATGGTGCTTTACTGTTGTCGTGAACACAAGGTTGCTGGTGCTTTACTGTTGTCGTGAACAAAAGGTTGCTGGTGCTTTACTGTTGTAATGAAGAGAACGTTACTGGTCCTTTACTGTTGTCGTGAACAAAAGGTTGCTTCTGCTTTACTGTTCTCGAGAAGACAACGTTCCTTTTCCTTTACAGTTGCTGTGTTAACAAAGTTACTGGTGCATTACTTTTGTAGTGAACACAAGCCTTTTGGTGCTTTAGTGTTTTCAAGAACACAGGAATGCTAGTGCTTTACTGTTGTTGTGTATACAAGGTTGCTGGGGCATTACTTTGTCGCGAACTCAAGGATGTTGGTGCTTTACTGTTGTCGTGAACACAGGGTTGCTGGTGTTTTACTGTTGTCGTGAACACACGGTTGCTGGTGCTTTACTGTTGTCGTGAACACAGGGTTGCTGGTGTTTTACTGTTGTCGTGAACACACGGTTGCTGGTGCTTACTGTTGTCGTGAACAGAGGGCTGCTGCTCATTTAATGTTGTCAAGAACACAAGGCTGCTGGTGCTTTACTGTTGTCGTGTAAATAAGATTGTTGGTGCTTTACTGTTGTCATGAACACAAGGCTGTTGGTGCTTTACTGTTGCATTCTATGCAAGTGTGCTGGTGCTTTGCTGTTGTCAAGAACACAAGGCTGCTACTTCTTTTCTGTTGTCAAGAACACAAATCTGTTGGAGCTTTACTCCTGTCGTTTATACAAATTGCTGGTGCTTTACTGCTGCCGTGAACACAAGGCTGCTGGTGATCTGCTGTCATGTATACAAGGTTGCTGGTGCTTTACTGTTGTCGTGAACACAAGGTTGCTGGTGCTTTACTTTTGTCACGAACACATGGTTGTTGGTACTTTACCGCTGTCGTGAACACATGGTCACTGGTTCTTTACTCTTGTCCTAAACACATGTTTTGCTGGTTCTTTCCTGTTGTCCTGAAGGAAAGGTTTCTGGTGGTTTACTGTAGTCGTGAACACAAGAATGCTGTTGCTTTACTGTTGTCGCGAACACAAGTTGCTAGTGTTTTACTGTTTTGGTGAACACAAGGTTGCTGGTGATTTACTATAGTCGTGAACACAAGACTGCTGATCGTTTAATGTTTTCAAGAAAACAAGGCTGGTGGTGCTTTACTGTTGTCGTGTATACAAGATTGCTGGTGCTTTTCTGTTGTCACGAACACAAGGCTGCTGGTGCTTTACTGCTTCCGTGTATACAAGGTTGCTGGTGCATTACTCTTGAACTCAAGACTGCTAGTCCTTTACTGTTGTCAAGAACAAAAGGCTGCTGGTGCTTTACTGTTGTCGTGTATACAAGATTGATGGTGCTTTACTGTTGTCGTGAAAACAAGGCTGCCGGTGTTTTACTATTGCCATGCATAGAAGGTTGCTGGTGTTGTACTGTTGTTATGAACACAAGGTTGCTGGTGCTTTACTGTTGTCGTGAAAAAAGAGGCTGCTGGTCCTTTAATATTTTCAGGAACACAAGGATGCTGGTGCTTTACTGTTGTCGTGTATAGAAGGTTCTTGGTGCTTTACTGTTGTCGTGAACACAAGGCTGCTTGTGCTTTATTGTTGCCGTGTATACCAGGTTGATGTTTCTTTACTGTTGTCATGAACACAAAGCTCCTAGTTCTTTACTGTTTTAAAGAACACTAGGCTGCTGGAGCTCTACTGTTGTCATTTAGAGAAACTGCTGGTGCTTTACTGTTTTAGTTTATACAAGACTGTTGGTGCATTACTGTTGTCGTGAACAAAAGGCTGATGGTGCTTTACTGTTGCCGTGTATACAAGATTGCTGGTGATTTACTGTTGTTGTGAAGTCAAGGTCGCTGGTGCTTTACTATTGTCGTGAAGACAAGGTTGCTGGTGCTTTACTGTTGTCATGAACAAAAGGTTGCTTGTGCTTTAATCTTGTCGGGAAAACAACGTTCCTGGTGCTTTACTGATACCGTGTAAGCAAAGTTGCTGGTGCTTTACTGTTGTGAAAACAAGGCTTTTGGGGCTTTAGTGATGTCAAGAACACAAGAATGCTGGTTTTTTACTGTTGACGTGTATACACGGTTGCTGGTGTTTTACTGTTGTCGTGAACAGAAGGCTGATTCTCCTTTACTCTTGTCAAGAACAAAAGGCTGCTGGTGCTTTACTTTTGTCGTGTATACAAAACTAATGGGGCTTTAATTTTGTCGTAAACAAAAGGCTGCTTGAGCTTTATTGTTGCGGTGTATACAAGGTTGCTGGTGCTTTACTGTTGTCGTGAATACATGGTTGGTGGTGCTTTACTGTTGTAGTGAACACAAGGCTGCTGGTGCTTTACTGCTGCCGTGTATACAAGGTTGCTGGTGCCTTACTTATGTCATAAACACAAGAGTGCTGGTCCTTTACTGTTGTCAAGAACAAAAGGCTGCTGGTGATTTACTGTTGGGGTGAATACAAGGCTGATGGTGCTTTACTATTTCCGTGTATAGAAGGTTGCTGATGCTTTACTGTTTTTGTGAACACAAGGTTACTGGTGCTTTACTGTCGTCATGAAGAAAAAGCTGCTGGTCCTTTAATGTTGTCAAGAACACAAGACTGCTGGTGCTTTACTGTTGTTGTGTATAGAAGGTTGTTGGTGCTTTACTGATTTCGTGAACACAAGGCTGCTTGTACTTTACTGTTACTGTGTATACAAGGTTGATGGTGCTTTACTGTTGTCATGAACAAAATGCTGATAGTTCTTTACTGTTTTCAAGAACACAAGGCTGTTGGAGCTTTACTGTTGTCGTTTAGAGAAATTGCTGGTGCTTTAATGTTTTTGTTTATACAAGATTGTTGGTGCATTACTGTTGTCGTGAACACAAGTCTGCTGGTGATTTACTGTTGCCGTGTGTACAAGGTCGCTGGTGATTTACTGTTGTTGGTAACACAAGGTTGCTGGTGATTTACTATTGTCGTGAACACAACGTTGCTTGTGCTTAACTGTTGTAGTGAACAAAAGTTTCCTGGTGTTTTACTGTTGTCGTAAACACAAGGTTGATGGTGCTTTACTGTTGTCGTGAACACGAGGTTGCTGGTGCTTATCTCTTGACGTGTAAACAAAGATGCTGGTGCCTTACTATTGTCGTGAACAAAGACTTCTGGTGCTTTAGTGTTTTCAAGAACACAAGAATGCTGGTGCTTTACTGTTGTCGTGTATACAAGTTTGCTGGTGCATTACTTTGGTCGCAAAATCAAGGTTGCTGGTGCTTTACTGTTGACGTGTATACGAGGTTGCTGGTGCTTTACTGTTGCCATTTATAAAAGCTTTCTGATGCTTTACTGTTGCCATTTATAAAAGCTTTCTGGTGCTTCATTGTTGTCGTGAAAACAAGGCTGCTGGTGCTTTACATTTGCCGGGAACACAAGGTTGCAGGTGCTTTACAGCTGTCGTGAACACAAGGTTGCATATGCTTTACTGTTTTCGTTAAGACAAGGCTGCTGGTGCTTTCCCGTTTTCGTGGAAACAGAATTTCTGGTACTTTACTGTTGTCGTAAACACAAGGTTGCTGGTACTTTACTGTTGTCTTGAACGCAAGTTTCTTGGTGCTCTACTGTTGTCGTGAACACAAGCTTCCTGGTGATTTTCTGTTCTCGTGAACACAAGGTTTCTAGTGCTTTAATGTTGTCGTGAACACAAGGTTGCTGGTGTTTTACTTTTGTCGTGAACACAAGGTTACTGTGCTTCACTGTTGTCGTGAATAAAAAACTGCTGGTCCCTTACTGTTTTCAAGAACAAAAGGTTGGTGCTTCTTTACTGTTGTAGTGTACACATGATTGATGGTGCTTTATTTTTGTCAATAACACAAGGCTGCTAGTGTTTTACTGTTGTCGTTTATATAAGATTGCTAGTGCTTTTCTGTTGCAGTGTATACAAAAACAGTTGGTGGTGCTTTACTGTTTTCATGAACACAAGGGTGCTGGTTCTTTACTTTTCTCTTGAACACAAGGTTTCTGGTGCTTTACTGTTGTCGTGAACACAAGATTGCTGGGGCTTTACTGTAGTCGTGAACAAAAGGTTGCTGGTGCTTTACTGTTGTAGTGAACAGAGGGTTACTGGTGCTTTACTGTTGTCGTGAACAAACGGTTGCTTCATCTTTACTGTTGTCGAGAAAAGAACATTGCTTGTGCTTTACTGTTGCCGTGTAAACAAAGTTACTGGTGCATTACTTTTGTCGTGAACACAAGGCTTCTGGTGCTTTAGTGCTTTCAAGAACACAAGAATGCTGTTGCTTTACTGTAGTTGTGTATCCAAAGTTGCTAGGGCATTACTTTTGTCGTGATCTCAAGGATACTGGTGCTT
>JAUUDZ010430231.1:0-13743 GCA_032361705.1 Panulirus versicolor
ATATATATATATATATATATATATATATATATATATATATACACACACACACACACACACCACACACTCGCAATTTAAATGCTCTGGAAGAGCCAGATGTCATTGAGATGAAGTATTTGAAAAATGAATATCAGTTTTCCAGTTCGTTCACGTGTTTATTGTGCCGTGATCTTGAATTCGATATGCAAGTTGATGAACGAGTACTTTAGGATATGGGTGTGATAAGAGATAAGAGACCAGAGATAACAAAACTAGAAAGAGGAGATGATTGATATTGTGATATGATTTAACGAATGATAAAGTCATAACAGAAGTATTCAAAAGAAATGGAAGACGTGATAGATATTATGATAGATAAAGGAACGATCAGTAAATAAGTATAGAATGATACTCACGCCCTAGACCGTCCTGGAATACTTAAGAACTTCGTATTTTCTAATGGCATCTTAACTACCCGGTGGCCTGTAGTTCTTCATGGTAATCCATGGATTATCTCTCCCGTGCACGACATAATCCCCTTTTTTGGGGTCATATGGAGTATGGGAGACTCACTTTATTTGTGGGGTTTTCATGGCCTTGATTCCACCTAATTCACCCTAGTGGCAGCTCCTGATTGGCTGTGCACATGCGACCAGGCTATCTGTTCTGCCACTCCGCTGGAAATGACACATACAGAGAGATACGTATAGACAGAAATACACACACATACATGCACACCACGTATGCAAATCTAATCACCTATCAAACACATATACATACACACACATATACACAAACCTTCACGTGGATATAATCGAGGAGATACATAAACTAGTTTCCATAATGAAGTGGTTAGCGGTGCGATCAACTCATCCAACGTACCCGGGTTCGAGCTTCGGAGAGGGCGGGCATCAGGCTCACAGCCAACCCAGCCGTTCATCCTTCCCTCTCGGGCCGGTACATGAATCGGTACCTGGTTAAGAGATGGTATACGTAAGATATAAGAGACGAGGAAGTATGGATTTAAATCTCCCTCCCACATCGCAGAAATAGTAATCACTTAAGAACATAAAAACATACATACTTATACACGAAGACATTACACATATGTTCTGACAGATGAGCTTACATGTAGACACATATAAAGCAGTCAACCAGGACACCATCCATCCTTGCCTTACACCTCATCGTTACTATGATCTTTACGAGCTTCTAATTTTCCCCCACGATATCTAAACGTCATTAACTGTGTCCAAATTCCTTTTCTGTTGGGTCGATTTATGATACTAAGGGGTTGAGATTCAAGTAACAGAACGGTACAACTTATGGCCGTGTTCTGTTTATATTGATCTTTAAAGGTTTTACAGAAGGTGTCACAAACTCGGCTTTTCACCTGTAGGGCTGGAGGTTTGGTGTGAATCTCCTGACTGAGGTACTCACCAAACTCTGCATGTTATATAGAACTCACTAAACCTTCACGTTGTTTCCCTCCTCTTCAGGTCTATTCTCAAGACAGCGTAATCGTAAGCAAGCAAGCTCTGCCACGCAAGTTTGTTTAATAGTAGCGCTTGATGGCTTCTTCAGACACTACACTGATCTATCATGAAGGTTATCTAGTATATATTTCCCCATGTTGTGGTGTAGTGTATAGACTGCATTGGTGATCAGGTTTCTTGGTTACTTCAAGGGCGCATTCCATAGCTTATGGTTCATTAACGTTTTGATCATCTGTTTTTCCATCTTTTTCAGGTCGTGCTCCCAACGAGTTGGGGGTAATGGAGGTAGCGGAAGGTGATGGAAGGAGTGACAGAGGCGAGAGGTGGGTGGACGGTGCGGAGCGCTGGGGAGATGCCCGTGCAGGAGCGCAGGTGGGGAGACAGAAGGAGAGGATCTCCGTCGTGGACAGGAAAGGAGAATTTCGGGGAGAAGACAGAGTCGATGGGAAGGTCGATTACCGCCGGAACGTGCATTTAGACAGAAGGGGCGACGGGGAAAGCGACGGGCGAGATGGAGGAACGAGTGACGGGCAGAGCGACGGCAAGGGAGACGCAAGGAGAAGAGTACCCGTGCGCAGGAAGGGAAGAACCATTGCCAGAGGAGGAGGACACAGCGACGGAAGTGGGGACAGCCAGAACGAGGGCATCGCCAAGAGACGGAGTCACGAGAAGACGAGAGGAAGGATCCGAGGAAGGACTGGGGAGGGACGGAGTGCTGGGAAGGGAGAGACAATGGCAGAGGAGAGGCGCAGAGGGTATGAGGAGCCAGGCAGAGGATGGAGAGGGAGTAGTAAGGGTTTGGAAGACGAACTACAAATGAGGTGGGACGAGGAACAACAGGAGTACACAAGATACACGACAGCTGAAGGAAAACGAAGCCGTGAGGCGAATGGTGGAGTTCCTGGTGATGGAAATGACAGAGGGATTTACGGAAGCGATGACGAGGAGGAGGAGGAGGAGGAGGATGAACGCTGGGATGGCCTGAGCAGGGTGGAGGAAGGTCTCTACCTTGTGAAAGCCGCTGGACGAAGGGATGAGGTGAGCGGGTGGGTCAGCGACGGGCACCTTGAGGCTCGACATGGACGGAATAGACGACTGAGCGAAGGGCAGTTCGATGACGAGCCAGCAGGAGCCGGCGCGGGACGGGTTGCACTCCGGAGAAGGTTGAGTGACGATGCATTGATTGAAAGACGAGGTGGTGGCCGAACTGGTGAACGGAACTTTGCGCAAAGGAGACTAGACGTAGGGCTAAACGGAAGCCAGAACCGTGAACCGTTCAATAGGAAAACTGGCGAAAGAATGGGTAAACAAGAGAAAAAAACGAGCCATGGAAGAGGAGTTAAGCGAATCGATCCACAAATAGAAGGGCGAATTGAAGAGGAAGTAGGTGGACGAAGTTATCGTAAAGGCGGACGAGGCAATGGTCGAAAATACGGACAAACGAATGGTCAAGTTGGTGAACGAAGAGATGGTCAAACAGACGAACAAGCTGAGGATGGGCCAAGTGGAGGAAGTAATGGTGGAATAGGTAGACAGACTCTTGATAGAATGGATGGAGGAAGTGCTGATGGGCCAGGCGAACGAAACGGTGATGGAAAAAGTAAACGAAGTGATGGACGAACAGACGTGCAGCGCAGTGATAGAGTAGATGGGCGAGGTGTTAATGGTGGAAGCCAAAGAAAAGATGTAATAGGTGGGAGATTCGATGATGGAAATGGTAGACGGAAAGATGGGGGAATAAGAAGACGAAGTGACGAGACAGATGGACAAAGCAGTGATGGAGCAGACAGACGAAATGATGACAAGATAGAGGGACGAAACGGTGCCGAAAGGAAGGGACGAAGTAACGAACAAAGAGGAGGACGTGCTGATGGTCGAGCTGGCGGACGAACAGATGCTTCAACAGACGAAAGTAGCGATGGCCCAACAGGCAGACGAAACGATGGTCCAAAAGGAGGACGAAATAGTGGCCCAGCGGATGGGCGAAAAGATGGTCCAGGAGGCAGAAAATGCGATGGTTCAACAGATGGACTTAAAGATAGTCCAACAGGTGGAAGAAGCGAGGGTCTTGTAGACGAAGGAAGCGACGGTCCAAATGGAAGACGAAGCGATGGTCAGACAATTGAACAAAGCTATGGTTCAAAAGGTGAACGAAGTAATGGTCCAACAGATGGAAGAAGCGATGCTCCAACAGGTGAACGAAGCGATGGTTCGACAGGCAGGCGAAGCGATGGTCCAACAGACGGACGAGGACCTGGCCCAACAGGGAGGCAAAGAAATGATTCAAGGGACAGAGGAAGCAATGGTCCAACAGGAGGACGAGAAACCGGCCCAACAGGCAAACAGAGAAATGATTCACGGGACAGACGAAGCGATGATCCAACA
The DNA here is from genome assembly GCA_032361705.1 of Panulirus versicolor. Classification (NCBI taxonomy): domain Eukaryota; kingdom Metazoa; phylum Arthropoda; class Malacostraca; order Decapoda; family Palinuridae; genus Panulirus; species Panulirus versicolor. Next base: position 3,861 of record JAUUDZ010430231.1, read on the forward strand.
GGCGGACGAGGAACTGGTCCAACAGGCAAACAAAGAGATGATTCAAATCCAACAGGCAGACAGAGAGATGATTCAAGGGACAGACGAAGTGATGGTCCAACAAGAGGACGAGGAACCGATTCAACAGGCAAACAGAGAGATGATTCAAGAGACAGACGAAACGATGGTCCAACAGGTGGACGAGGACCTGGTCCAACAGGCAAACAGAGAAATGATTCAAGGGATAGACGAAGCGATGATCCAACAGGCGGACGAGGACCTGGTCCAACAGGCAAACAGAGAGATGATTCAAGGGACAGACGAAGCGATGATCCAACAGGAGGACGAAGCTATGATTCAACAGGCGAACGGAACGACGGTTCAAAAGACGGACGAGGAGATGGTCCAACAAGAGGACGTAGAAGAGATGATCCGCCTGACGGACAAAGCGATGATCCAGCAGGCGGACGAAGTGATGGTCCAACGGAGGGACGAAGAGATAACACAGAAAATGGAGGAAGCGACGGGACAACAGGTGAACCAAGCGATGGTGCAATAGGTGGACGAACTGATGATCCAACAGACGGACTAAACGATGGTCCACTGGAAGAGCGAGGCGATCGACCAGCACTCGGACGAAACGTTGAACCAAAAGGCGGCCCACGAGATGGTCCAACAAGAAGACGAAAAAGAGATGATCTAACTGATGGACGGAGAGATCGTCCAGCAGGCGGACGAAGCAATGGTCCAACGGACGGACGAAGAGATGACACAGCAGACGGAGGAAGCGACAGGACAACAGGTGGACGAAGCGATGGATCAACAGGAAGACGAGACAATAATGAATCAAGGGAACCAAGTGACGAAATAACAGGCAATCGAAGTGATGGAACAGAGGGAAGATCTAATGACAATACATCGAAAAGAAATGATGGAAAAGGCAGAAGTCGTTTTGATGGAACAGGCAAGAAGGATAATGATGAAATAAGCGGACGAAACAATGGAAGAGGCGGACGAAGTGATGACGAAATTAATGACGAAACTGGCAGAAAACGTGAGGGTGGAAGAAAAGGACGAATAAACGACGGTAGAAACATACGTGATGATGGAATGGACGGACGAAATGACGATGACAGAATTGGACGGAGTGAAGATTGAACAGTGAGACGACATGATAATGAGGAGGGAGAAGGTGATTTTGAGACAATTGACGAGAGTAATGATGAAACAGGTGGACGAAATGATGGTGATGGAAAGGATGGATGGAATTACGACAGAAAACCCAAACGAAGTGACGACGGAGCCGATAGAAGAGGTGATGGTGAAGAGGCAAGAATAGACGGCAAGAATGATGGAACAGGTAGACAGAGTGATAATGGAAGAGGTAGGAGGAATGGTGATAGAACAGGCGTACGAAACGGTGATGGAACAGGCACAAGAAACTCTGACGGTGGAAGGGGTGGAGGAGGTAGTAATGGGACAAATGGACCAGGTGATAATGGAAAAGGGGAACGAAGGGCGCATGGAAGAGGCAAACGAACTGATGGTGGAACTAGTGGATTAGATTACGACGAAACTAGTGAGGGAAGCGATGCTGGAACAGATGGACGAAGTGATGATGGAATGGGTGAAGGAAGTGATGACGGGATAGGAGGTCATGATCATTCAAAACGTGGACAAAATAATTACGGAAAAGGTAGACTAGGAGACGATGGAACAGGAGGAGAGAGTTATGATGGAAGAGTCGGACGAGATGATGATGGAACGGACGAAGGAAATTATGAAGGAGCAGACATGCAGAGTGATGTTGGAAAGGGTGAAGAAAGTGGTGATAGAAGAGACGAAAGAAATGATGATGGTGGAAGAGGTGGACTCCGTCATAATGGAACAGGAGGACGAAGTCAGGCTGGGAAAGGCAGGCAAAGAGCAGATGGAAGGGATAGACGAGGTAATAATGGACCAGGCAGAGGTGATGATGATGGAAAAGATGGAAGAAGTGGTGATGGAATAGGAGGGAGAAATGATGCTCGAACACGCGGTAAAAGAGATGGCAGAACCAATCGTCGAACAGGCATCCGGAACAGTGATGGGACAGGTGAACAAAGTGATGGTGGTACGAGCGACATAAGTATTGATGGGACAGACGAAAGAGGTGACGATGGAACAGACAGACAATATGACTGGGAGAGGAAACGTAATAATGATGAAACGGGCGGACCAAACGTTGACGGAATAGGTAAACGAAATTACAATGGAAAAGACGGTCGAAATGGTGATAGAACAGAACAGCAAGGTGGACGAAATGGCTACAAGAACAGGTCAAATAATGATGGAAAGGACGCTCCAGGTGGTGGACGAAAAGGAGTACAAAGTGCAGAAGAAACGGATGAACAACACGAAGATGGGAAAGCTGGAAAAGTTGCTGTGAGGAGTAGGTCCAGTGATGGTGTAAACGGAGGTAGAGATGGGCAGAAAAGGGATGGAAGTGACTTTCAAACAGACAAAGGAAGCTATGATGGAAATGGGAGACGAAATAACGCTGGAAGGAATAGATTAGGTGATGGAACAGACTATCAGGTAAATGATGGAAAAGGTGGAGAAATTGATGATGAAACAGGAAGACAAACTGACGATGAATTAAATGGAAGGAATGGAACTGAAAGGGGTAAACGAAGTAACAATGGACCAGTTGGACGAAAATATAATGGAAGAGGTGAACGAAATGATGTTAGACAAGCCGGACGAAATGGTGATGGGAGAGGTGGACGCAACAATGATGTAACAGATGGACGAAATAATGCTGGAACAAGTAGAAGAACCGATGATGGAACAGGTGAGAGAGATAATGGACGAAGAGGAGAACGACACGGTAAAACAGATGGACGAATCGAAGATCAGACAGGTGGACGAAGTAAGGCTGAAACCAATGGAAGAAAACATCATGGCACAAGTGGAATAAGGGACGACTTAACTGAACAAAGCGAAGGTGACGAAGACGAAGAGCAAAGTGATGAAGAATCAGGTGGACGAAATCATTATGGAAAGGGTGAGAGTGATGGTGATGATGGAATAGGCGGACGAATTGATGGGAAAACAGTTAGACGAAGAAAGGATGGAAGAGGTGGAGAAAGTAATGACAGAGAAGACGTAAAGGATAATGAAGGAAGAGGTAGAGTCACCAATGCCGTACGAGGCGGACGAAATGATGGTGGAAGGGAAGGAAGACGAAATGATGGACCTGGTAGACGATCTGATGATGGAAGAGGCGGACGAAATAATGGAACGAAAGGAGGGATCGAAGACCAGAAGGACCGACGAAGGATTGTTGGAAAAGGCGGACGAAATGATGGAACAGGTGGACAAAATGGTACAATAATTGAACAAAATGAGGATGAAGGGGACGAGGACAATGAAAATGGAACAGATGACGTCAAGTTTAATGGAAAAAGTGATGAAAATTATGATGAAATGGGCGAACTGCACAGCGATGATGGTGGAACAGGCGGACAAAGCGAGGGTGGAAGACGAAGACGTAGCAGTGATAGACCTGACGGACGAAATTATGATGGAAAAAATGGAAACGGCGATGATGGAATGTACGAACAGAGTTATGGTGATCTAGACAGAGAGACGTATGATGGAAGAGGTGATGAACGAAGAGGCGGACGATATGATGGAACAAATGAACGAAGGGATAAAACAAAAGGACTAAATGAAAGAACAGGAGGACGAAATGGAGACGAGTTGAGCAAACAAAGCAGTGATGGAACAGACAACCGGAAAAATAATGGAAGAGGTGGAAGACTTGGTGCTGGAACAGATGGACGAAGAAGTAATGAAACGGGTGGAGGAAAAGAAGATGAAAGAGGCAGACTAAATAATAAGCGAGGCAAAAGACGTTATGATGAAGATGAGGTCAACGGTGATGATGGAACAGGCGAACGAAGTAATGGAAGAGGAGGACGAAGTGATGATGGAGCAGGAGGACGGAGTGATAATGGAACGGGTAGACGAAGTGACGATGAAACAGGTGGACGAAGTGATGATGGAAGAGAAAGACGAAGAGATGATGGAACTGGCGGACAAACTGATGATGGAATAGGTGGAAGAAGTATTGGACGAATAGATGGACGTTATGGTGATAGAACACTTGGACGGAACAGAGGACGCTCTCTTGGACGAAATGATGATGAAAAAGTTAGACAGAGTGATGATGGAATGGGTGAACGAACTGTGGGTCCAGCAGATGGAACAGATGGTCCGAGTGACGATAGCACAGATGGACGAAACAATGGTCATGGAGGTGGAAGAGGCAACAAGAGAGCAAAAGAACAAATGGATGGACGAAACGGAGGACGAAATCACTCACAAGCAGGAGGACGAAACGGTAGAAAAGTCACCAAAACATATGGAAGCGTTGACGAACAAAGCGATGGACGAACTGGTGGAGCAAGTGATGAAGGAACGGACGAACGAAGCAAAGATGGTAGAAACGGTAGAAGGAATGATAGAATAGGTAAACAAAGTGACGATAGAATGAACGAACAGGACGATAGTTCAACTCACGGACGAAACATTGGCCAAGCGGACGAGGAAAGCAATGGCCGAATTAGCGAACGAAATGATGGACGCTCAAACGACGAAGACGATGAATACGGTGCAAGACAGAAGGATAGAGCAGGTGGGACGGTTAATGACGGTGGAAGAGAAGGGAGAAGCGTTGATCACGCAACTGGACGAAATGACGGAACAGGCCAGCGAAACGGTGATGAATTTGGTGAACGAAGCGGTGGAAAAGTGGAAGGACGATATCTCACTGGAACAGATGCAGAAGAAGGCTACGACGAAGCTAGTGGACTAGTCGATGGTGGAACGGGGAAGAGAATTGATGGACGAGTAGGAGGACGAAGTAATGACCGAAATGTCAAACCTGACGATGACCAGTATGGTGGACGAAGCCGCGATGCATCAAACAGAAGAAACGGTGGACGAACCGATGGTAAAGCGGGTCAGGACAACGGACGAAATGGTGTTAAAACAGAACAAATCAACGGACGAGGAGCAGGCGGACGAAACGGACGTAGAATAGGAGAGCAAATCAACGGACGGGGAGTAGGTGGGCGAAACGGTGGTAGAACAGAACAAAACGGACGGGGAACAGGCAAACGAGATGGTAGAACAGTAGAGCTAATCAAAGGACGAGAAACGAGCGGTCTAAACGGCGGGAAAACGACGGGACGAATCGACGATCGGGCAGCAGGCGACAGGCGAAGTGATTGGTGGAGCGACAGAGTCGTGCGCGAGGCGATGCGCGGCCTGGACCAGGGGGAGGAGGAGGAGGAAAGGGCGAGGAGGTGGTGGCTTGCCGACGGTGAGGAGGGGGACACCACCGCCACCAGACATCGGCAGCAACACGGCAGGTGAGGAACCCAGCTATGGCTGGGGCTGACTGCCTTCCTGCGTGTCTGTCTATCGCCCTGGTAGTGTATGTGTGACTGTGTGTGTGTGTGTGTAGTTACATGCTTATACGGTACTAGGAGGAGGTTCTACACTCGTGGGGCCTCAGTACGTGTGTGTGTGTGTGATGTGCAATTACCTGTTTCTACTGTGCGCCCAGGGAGTATGACACTCGTGAGGGCCTCATTACTTGTGTGTGTGTGTGTGATTACCTACTTGAACTGTACAGGAGGGGAGTTCTACACTCGTGGGGCCAAATTACTTGCGTGTGTGTGATTATTATGTGTGTGTATGTTGCCGGGAGAGAGTTTTACATTCGTATTGCCCCGTCTGCTAACCTCGTTATGTGTGTACAAAACCACGTGTTTATCGTGTGTATACGCATATGTGTATGGAGGACTGTGTGTGTGTGTATGTAGATGTTTTGAGGGGTGCTGGGGGATGTTAATGGTGTGTTGAGGAACGTTTGAAGGTTAGGGGAACGTTATGGTGTGTTTGGAATGTTTATGCTGCGTTGAGGTTGTCTGTAGTGTGTTGGGGAATGTTTGATGGTTCGGTGATCATTATGATGTTTTGGGGGGAGTTTGTGGTGTGTTGGGATGTATGTGTTGTGTTGGGGTTAGTGGCTGTTTGCGGTGTGCTCGGGTATGTTTGTGGTGTGTTGAGGATGCCTGTGGTGTGCTTGGGTATGTCTGTGGTGTGTTAAGGGAATGGTTACGGTGTGTGTACTCCCTTGTGCTGAACAGTGTCCTGTAGTAAGCTGAAAGTGCGTTACAGGGTATTTGATTTTGTTGTGGAACTGTATAACGTCCATGTTACGTTGTAGTGTTCCATATGTTGGTGAAGTGTATTCGTTCGTGGAGTGATGGATCTTGTTTGTGGAGCGTGCCACAGGCTGTTTGGGGTATGTGTATTTCGTGTGTTGCATTAAGAATAAAATTCTCTTGTGCTGTTGACCTGTCAGGAAACATGTTGGAAGCTGTGTGGCTGGACACGACACATCATCAACCCCCGTGTCTGTGGTCTTGCTTGTCTCTTTTTTTTGGAGCCACAAGAGTTTTTCACATTTTGATGGAGGCAGCCCATTAACATTTGGGTCATGCTTATGGTGTGGAGCCTCCCGGGGGAATGTGTTTATCATTATATAGTTATATGTTATAAATATTGTGATTAGAATGAGACGCACGCGCCCGCCATTCACCTGAGGAAACAAGGTTGTCTTTAGGTTTAAGAATATGCTGGTTTACGTTAAGTGTGACAGTGGTAATTTGAGTTGTTAGTGTAGGCTCGTTAGGTCGTTTGCTACTGATAATTTCGATTCTATAGGCTGAGTAATGAAACTTCATGACGTACTGATATACTGTATCACTGAACTAGAGTTATTCATTTTATGATTCGTTCATCATCGCTACTCTCATCATTTACGAACTGTCGTTCACGTTTCTGTGTGTCTTTACAACCAGCACTAAGTTCGGGTCGCTGAGAGGGCTGACTCGGAGCGTTAGTGACAGCGACGTGTACCTGGAGACGTTGATCCTGGAGAAGAGGAAGCAGAATGAGCACGTCCGTCGAGCTGCCAGCGTGGACCGTCTGGCCTACGCACCCCATCGCTGGTACTACGCCAGGATGGCCAGACGTGAGTCTCCTCAATCTCCCTGTGGTTCTCTCTTACGAGCTTTATGTCATTTTTTTTCTCCTCCCTTCCGTGGCCTTTTGTGTTTATATATAAGAACATTTTAATCTTGTTAGAATTAAGATGATACATACATAAGTGATGAAGTTAGTCAGGTGTACTTGGTAATTAGAAGTTGGGGCATACCATGTTCCGCTCCTGTAAATCCTCTATGTGTGTGTCCCCTGCCCTACCTGTAACCCAGGTTGTGTCTTTTATCGCTATGCATTTGCTTCCGATCTGGGGCAATTTTGGTACGGTTCTCCCCGGCCCTGCCCCACGGTGTTCCTCTAAACTCTCTCTCTGCGCCTCGTTCAGCCCATTCTGGAGAGGAGGACCAGGACGCCGCTGAGGAAGACGACGAGGACAGTAAGGCGCCGCTGGTACCTCCTGTCGCACCCTCGCATCCACCGCACCATTTGCCCGCACTGTCGGGTCCTCTCGTGCCCGCCACCACACTATCACCTCTTACTGCACTCTTCCCATAACTCTCATCTTCCCTCTGCATCGTCCTTTCTGCTTTCGCTGCATTCACAGGATACCACACGTATCTCGTCTTTCTTCTAATCGGTTTCAACTCTTCGTCTCATATTTTGATTTTGTTTTTCACTATATCATCCCCTTCCAACTCCAGTTCGCTTCTTCACTTCCCCCTTTCTCTGTCTCCCTCTTTCTCTCTCCCCTGCTCATCCCCCTCACTATCATCTATCACCTTCACTTGCACGTTGACAGTCCGTCACGCATGCACGCACGCACGCACGCACACGCCTGGCACTGCCAGCAGTGAGGCACCTAAGCAGTGATCTTGCCGCAGAGCTGAGACAACACTGTTTGCCGCTACCTTCATGCTGTCGCAGTTCGCAAGGCTCAGTACCTCGTTGCCCACCTGAAGGGCAAAAGGCACTTGATGTTCCTCATGTCCTTAGCAAATGCTCTTGATTCGTAATGTTTTAACGGAAGGGTATTAGAAATTGTGTACGAACAGAATTGGAACGTTTGGAACTGACATGACCACGTATGTCTTCAGTACCCTTGTCTCCAAGTATGTATTTGTGTCCTTCACCCATCTACGTCCTCTCTTTGAACGTCTGTGTTGTTGAAAGGGAACCACGAGTGTGTTCCTTGTTCCTGAAAAGGAAAGCACCAGTGAGTTACATCCTCGTTGAAAGGAGTTGGGACGGGTGTGTGCCGCAAGGAGTAGGGATGGGTGTCTTCCGGTGTGCCGCAAGGCAAGATTTATAATCCCTGACCTTTTTTGTTTACTGTTGGTGACCAGTTCACCACTCTAGCATCACCGTTGCTGTGGCTCATCACTGAGTCATTCCCATCACCAGTTGCCTCGTCACTTGTCCCGTGAGGGTAAAACGAACCCTCATCTTTCCTCCGACTGTTCTTAGACATGTTCATGATTCGGTCTCACCGGTAACGCCTCACTGCAATGACTTAAGCATGATCAATAATTTTTGTGCATCTCTAAATTCTGTTGTATACGTCTCACTACAGTACCTAAGCATGACTGACCATTTTGTGTATCACTAAGTCCTCTTGTATTTTGAATTTTTTTTTCTGACTGATTTCACTATCCATTGTATTCGTGTGGAATTGTTTACCCAACGTTTTTCCCATGAGCCTCTGTGTTAAGCTGGTTACTACATCAACAGGTACTGTGATCTAAACACATATTGTAGAATATAATACCTGAATAAGCCACATTCCCATTATCATTGAAATGCATGAATATCTGTACTGATTACTTCAGCATTCTAGCTTCATCTCAGACATCATCCTTGTGAGTAATATTTTGTCTAAGTCGAAAGTTTCAGTCGAAGATAAGCTATTATCTTTCTCAGCTAGTTTAAATACACGAGTTCATAAGTGATTTTGGATTAATCAGTGGAGAGTATAGCACATCTTATATGCTTTGTAATTAGTGTAAACATATGAAATTAAGTAATTATAATGGAGAAAGTAGAGTACGGACGGCGTGGATATATACTGATATCAAATGAAGTTAAGGTCTTTGGAGATGATTGGACTGTGTATTCACTCATAATATTGCTGTCTTAGAGCACGTACGTACTCGCACGTTAGGATATATAAAGCACACATACACACGTATTCACATACAAGCACAGTCTTACTATACACACAAACAAAGTGACGTCTCCCGCGCCTCTCCCTACTCCTTTCTCTCAGTCAGACAAACAAGCAAATGCACATATGCACACAGAGATCCCCAAGCCCAGGGAACACTTGATAGATACAGTGAGACCGTAAAACGCCGAAGAACATCGAAAAGAACAACCAGTCAGTTCCACAAGTGCAGGCAAACTTAGTGAGACAGACATGCGAAAAAAAGAGAAATGGATGTCATCTTGTCTCCATTGGCCGTTCCTCAAACACATTTCCTTTTTCGAGACGATCCTTGTGGCCACAGTCGACGAACAATAAGGATAATGCATGCCTCCCTCGGGTAACGTTTTAGTCCACTGTCCAGGTCAGGGAAGTTAACTAGACGTACAGAGCAGTGATAAAGGTAAATGCTAGACCAGCCGGGAGCTCGTGGGGAATTAGTAGGTACGGTTGGAGGTAAGATCTATACTTTAGATTCGGATTAAATAAATGGTTTGCGACCGGGTCTCGGAAGTCTTCGTGCTGTGTGTGTGTGTGTGTTTGTGTGTGTGTGTGTGTGTGTGTGTGTGTGTGTGTGTGTGTATATATGTGTGTGTTTTAAAGGTGGAATAGATGTGTGTACTCAGGCATGTGGTGGGGTTT
>JAUUDZ010430242.1:0-13742 GCA_032361705.1 Panulirus versicolor
GCTCTTGGGTTCGAATCCTGGCTGTTATATATATATATATATATATATATATATATATATATATATATATATACTGCATGTCAGCGGTTCTAGTTGGTGGCCATTACGTTTAAACTGGATCATGTTTATTGAAATTCCATTTGGCGTTGATTATCGCCCTTGACAATCAATGTAAATTTATGTGAACGTAAAATCACATTCCTAGTAATATACTATGTAGTCCTTTAGCTGTTCAAAAATCCATGATGACTTGAAGTAACTTAAGAAATGGGTTCAAAGTGTTCGAGGTCTTGCGAGCAAATAATCGAGCAAGCTGGTGGGTGACAGACTGAAGGAACCTAGACAGGGGTCGAAAAGTTCGAACAGCGACTCTCTGGAGTTAGATTGAGTGATGATATATCGGAACCGTATCGGAACAGAGACCGAAAGAAAAGGGTTTGAAGTGTTCGAAGTTTCATAATACGAATGGGATTCAAGACTTCACGAGTAGCGAGTTACGAAGCAAGCTTCAAGAGGGAGTTGAAGCCTCCCGATAGCGAATCAAGGAGCCAGGGTGAGTGTTCATACATGTTGTTCACCTACACGATATCCTAAGGTACACCGTTGTTCTTACAAGAATTTGAATTTTTCAAAGCCTAGGTCGTTCGCTGATGTGATTTACACGCTGTTATTGGATATTTTCAGCCAACTAGTGCTGTAAGTTGGCATGAGAAGAAGAACCTACTCATATTGTGTGAGATATCTTTGAAGAACAAAGCAGGAGTGTGGGCTTTCATATTTCATGTTTGCCAAAAAAGCTGCCAATTTATCGTGCACTTCAACAGTTTCGTATATTGTTGTGATATTGAGGGTACGGAGTGCTCTTAAGCTTTAGAGACTAGGATGTATTGATTAAATTATGTAACGTCACGGTTGAATATATGTTAGCAAGCAAGATTCTGAGTATTTTTTAAGTAATTAGTCATATCTTGTATTTTACTGTAGGATTTTATTCAGAATTGTCACAGCCAGTTTAGTTTGGAGGAAGAAGGCATATAGAGAATTTACCAGATCATATTTGTTTAAAGTATGTATCTTAAAGTTGTTAATATATTTACTCATTTACATGGAAAGTAATATCAAAAGATTTGTTTCACTTTATCAAAATATAGGTATACTAGGATTCCAGTGTAAAGGAAATGGAAGTGAAACATAGAGGCAGTGATGTGTTAATGTATGAGTTTGGGGACACCACAGGATTTGTTTATGGATTTGAAAGATATACATATCAGTGTCTATGTTGTAAAATGATTAAGACTATTATTTGGAATGTATTTTTTATATATGGAAATAGATAAATGATACCGAGGAAGGTTATGATCTGGAAAAAATTGGGTCATTGAGCATTAAGATAAGTGAAACATTTTAAGAAATCATCAGAACCTGCAAAAACCTCACCCGTACTTCCCAAGAAAGCCGAGATTTAACTTTTTTTCTCTCCTGTGGTAATGGAAATTTGCTGCCTGTTTGGCACTATTTCTAGGACACTGCTCCAGAGACAGATTTTCATAGTTCAAGCTGAACATTTTATCATTTTGAAAATTTAAACTATTTTCTTGCTATATCACTCACTTTTTTTGTTATATACATACCAACTGCTTGTATACTACAAAAGTAGTTCACTGCATACCTTGCTTAGTTTCTTTTTATGACATCTGGTTACCTTGCAATCTTTTGATGTACACCTGCTGTTGTGTTATCTTTTGATTTCCCAAGATGTGGTTAAGTCTTTATGTTGTATTATAGGTAATGATGTATTTTACCAAATTATCTGTTCGTTTTCCAGTATTAGAAGTGTTAAATGGTATTCAGTAATAAGTTTTGTACCAACAGGTTTTCAGGTTCACTTGTAACATTACTACTGGCAGCAAATGTGTCATGTTAAGCAGCATGATAAATATATCTCAAAGATATTTATTTCAGTAATCATAGAACTTTCTTTTATTTATTTTGCCGATAATGGAAGTAGTAGTTTGTATTTAAGTAGAATTAGAATGTTTTATAATGTAGTGAAAATACTTTGATTAGGAGCTCACCGTTTGAGTATTTGATATCCAAGAAATCTTGTGAGTCAGGTCAATATTGAAATGGGAGAAGGATGAGTGTTGTTACCAGACTTGGTGAGCATGAGGCACACCACAAGTAAAAAGTCATCTTTGGTGAGGCTATACCATTGGATGTACAGTCTTGTCAAAGACTTTATCACTCCAAACGAGTCCACATTTCCCTGCTTCTGGAAGTAGCAAAGCCTTAGGCAGCAGGAATCTGTGGAAATAGGTCTTGGGTAACACCAGAACTCCTCCTAGAAGGGTATCCTGGGGGAATTATTCGTAGGTTAACAAGTGTTTTTCCCCTGATTTTGTAATTGTGCACATATAGTATTAAGACTATTTTAGGTTTATGAAATATATTTCATACTTGATTGGCGTTTTTCATGGTAGTGATGCAGTGCTAGGAACAGATAAAGAAAGGCCACTTTTGCTCATATCCATTATCTAGCTGTCTTGTGTAATACACCAACACCACAGCTCCCTACTCTCAAGCATGCACCACAGACCTTTTCATGGTTTACTCCAGCTGCTTCACATGCCCTGGTTCAGCCCATTGCCATTTATCCCTTAAACCATGGGCTACATCATGTTTTGCTTATCCGTGGTATAGCATTACGATGATATTTTTTCTTAAGTCGGGAAAAAATATCTTTATAAAAGGTAAGCAGCCACAGATCAGAATAATTTGTGTGTATACTCTTGATCACATACTTTATTGTAAAAAGAAAGTATTGATCCAATTGTATTTGACAAGTATTATTCATGATGTATACTCTAATGAATGTAAAGTATTTTATTTATTGTAAATTACTCTTTTCATAATGATAGGAAATGCACTAATGAATATAGATAAACCTTCCCATGAATGTAGGAAGTAAACCTCACTTTAACCAGATGGTTCCTACGTATTATGTCGACTGACTGAGATAGCAGTTTAATGGTTAAGATGAAAGATCAGCTGCAGAAAGGGAAGCTTGTAATAGACATAAGGGCCACCACTTGTTTAGTGGAAGTTGCACATTGATCCCAATGCTCTACATGTTGGGTTAGGTTAAAGATCAGTTTGCACACGATTCATTGTGTGAATTATTGTGAAATATAAAGTAATGCACCACACATCAATTGCATTATTGTTTGGGTTGTTCCAAGGTTCATACTTATAATTGGCTTTTATTAGCAAAAAGTTTAAGTTGCCAATAATTTGAAGTGAATTAGTCTTTTTCACGTGTGAATTGATGTATTTTTCTTAATGTATAATTTGATTGTAGTTTGCAATGAATTTGAAGACTGCAGAGTAGACAAGTATCAAGATTTCCATTCTAACAGAATATCTGGCATATATAACTCCTACAGAAGTTATAATGGCTGATCCCCGAATCAAGCAGCTACGTATCAAGACTGGTGTATTGAAACGTTGTTGCAAGGAAAAGATCAGCTATGAGAAGGAGGCCGAACAGATCCAAGATAAAATAAAGAAAATGCAAGAGGAAGGTGTGTAGATTATGGTCTTACTAATAAGTTCCTACGCTTTGCTGTTCATCTGTTTTCTTGATTTTTTTTTTCATAGAGAGCACTTAAACTACTGTGCATTGTAAGATTAGGCCTGGGTATTTTTAGGTGGATGTTGGATTAAATAAAACAAAATTTCCTATATACCTTCATAAGTAGTGATGAATTTATTGCACATTTTAAGACTTACCATATAAGCATTATTGTTTTTTTAGTGATAACAGTTATTTTAAGTTGCAGAAATGTAGGCAGATGAGTAGACCTATAAGATGATGATTCACAAGCTTTTTTCTTGAAAAGTGTCTTTTTTTATTCATTTTCACTCCTTTCGTGTAAGCACTGTCCACACATTTCTCTTTTATTATGTGCTAGCAGTTTAACTTCGCATCTCCACTCACTACCCTTTATCATAAACCCATGTCCCACCTTTGATGTTCCACACACATTCCTCACATGTGTAAGCACAGCTTCTTTAAATACCTCCCATTTTGCACCCAGTCCCTTTGTGTCATTCACTCTCACCTTATGCTACTTGTCACTCAGTCTTCCTTTATATATTTTTACACACAGGCCTCTTTTCCAAGCCCACTGACTTTCAGCTCCTCATCACCCATGCCATTTCCTCCTTTCATGAAGCCACCATAAGCTTTCACAGTTTTCCCCAATAACAAATGATCAGACATGCCCAGATCCCTTTTTCAAGACTTCTCATCCAACGTCCTCTCATTTGCACACCCATCAACCACATTCCACCATATATACTTTTGTATCTTTATAAACTTGTAAATGCCAGATGACTTTACTGAAAGTTTTTAGCAATATTGGCAATGAACAAGGTCTAAAATTATTGTTTTTGATTATAAAATGAATGAAATGCTAATAAAAGTAAAGGATATGTAAAAAACAATCGAGCTTAATGTCATATGGCCATGGAATAATTCTGAAATTAACTAAAAGGTCCCCTGGGAAGTGATGGAGAGAGTTTTGAAAGGCGTGGGTTATTCAGATTTGCTGTTTCCAAAATAGAATAAAAGAATTATATGTAAAAGTAGAGAATATTAATGGAAAAGTGAGTTGACATAATTTATATAGCAATGTTCTGTCTGTCTTTATCTGTCTCTGATGCCTGTTCCAACTGGAACTTCCTCAAGGGGGTGGCCACAGCAATAGTGTCCATAACTGGTGGACTCCAATTCTGCTTCTTACTCTTTAGTGCCTCACCCTTAACAGGCCACTGGTAGAAGTAAACTCAAGTAGAGAGGTGGCAGTCAGATGATGGTTCGATATATACTCACTTAACACAGTAACCCCCCCCAAGCACTGCTCACCTTCCCGTGCAACCTGTTGAACAGGAGTAGCAGACTATCCCTGCCGAGGCATCTGCTTCTCTCTACGACAAACCACCTTCAGGAGCTGGTACCTGCTCTTGTATTTTCGGGAGAACAGCCAAGTCCCGACCACCACAAGTGCACCACATCCCGATGACAAACACCAGATGTACAAGGCAGGCATCTGACTATTAACCTGTGCTCTTGGACTACATCCTGTGAAGGGAGTGGGTCCAGGTTAGGGAAAGCCCTAACCTTCTGAGAGCACTCGCGCTCTCTTGGCACCATGTGCCACACCAGTTTACAGTGGCAGATGTCACATGCACGGTGCCTTTGCTGGCGAAATCCCGTTCACCCTGGAAGACTTCTCTGTTGCTGTAATAGCTGCACTTATGTAAATTTGCAGCTGAAAGTGCAAAGTGAATGCCAGAGACTTGAGTGTCTATAATGAATGCCTCTGTTCCTTTGGAAGCCACGATGTCCGGCTTCCAAAAGGACCCCGCAGTAGGAATGTGAGGCTCGCAGGCCACTTCTTACCCCCTTTGTCTCAACCGGCCAGCTAAACAGGCACAGCTTTGTCTACCTAATGCTCCTGCCTACTACTCCGTAATGTTTCTACTTTATGCTGCTGCCTAAATGTTCCTACCTTCTACTACTGCCTACTGCTCCTACCATTTTGCCAAAATGCAGGGCTAGTGCATAGTGCTCACCAGAGAAAAATCTAGGGTTATGAAGAATGAGCTATGTGAGTTAAGTGTTGTCCAGTATTATGCGTAACAAGGAGAGATTTTATGTTTGTGGACAGAAAGCCCGTAGTCTAAGTGTGGGTGAGGCAGAGAGGAAAGACATCTACTTGGGTCAGAGGGGTGCAACTTGACAACCACTGAAGTGCTTGCTAACTGCGTAACTGTCATTATCCCTCATGATACCGAGGCAGGTAGCACTGGTATCATACCTTCCAGGTCGTTGGCTGGCTACAAACTACTACTTGGTATGGAATTAATGAATAGATCCCCAGGAGTGGTGGAGGAACTGTTTTATTTTACATATGTGTCTTTTTTTTGTTGGGAAACAGTAAGCATGATATATGCATTCTCTCTTAAAACCCTTCCTCTACCACTTCCTAGGGGATATATTAATTAGTTCATTATTATACTACAGTCATATATAATATCTTAACTTCTTTACTTTATGTATTCTTTACCTCACTGCTGCAGAAAACAGCAAACAAGCTTGAAAAAAGAATATATGCAAATATGGGTATGTTTGATGGTTTAGTAGTCCCATTGGTATTGTGTGAATGCAAAGCTTAGGCCATAGAGAAAATGATGGTCTATTAGAATTGAAAAGACCGTATGTGGAGTGAAAAGGGCTGATGAAATAGGAAATGATAGGGTAAGTGAGAGGCTTGGTAATAAGAGAAGTATGTAGAGCTAAAGAGGCTGTGCTGAAATAGTATGGGCATATAGAGAGGATGACTAAGAGAGTATTTTATGTAAGAAGTGGGAAGAATAAGGAAAAGGGGGAACCAAGGAGTACTTAGAAGTATGGATTGAAAGATACTGTGGGTGTTCAGGGCCTGAACATTTAGGGAGGTGTCAGGCATGCAAGGGATAGAGCAATAAATGGGACAGCATGCTGTCTGTGGGTTGAACCAGGGCATATAAAGTGGTCAGGAAAACCCACAGAGAAATCTGTAGGGCCAGGTTGTGATAAGAGGCTCTGATTTTGGTGCATTATACATGTCCACTCAAGTGTGATCGTGAATGAATGAAGTCATTTCATCTTTTCCTGGCACTACCGTGCTAATGTAGGAGATTACAAATGTATGTAAAAGGGGTACTGCTAACCTCAGAGTTTCAGGAAGAAAGTGCAAGTCTTAGAGAAATCGTTCTTAAAGAGTCCTTATTATATCTCATTTCAGGTCAAGAAGTTTACTACATCAAAAAGCAAGATCTTCTACTTCAGGAAACACAAAATGTCATTCCAGATTGTCAAAAACGATTGAATGCAGCATACCAAGATCTTAAGGCCATAGTGGATGCAGAGGTACACTCACCTTTTTGAAGGTTTTGCTCTTCTTAGAAATATTGTCCATAAGATTTAGCATGTTTAAAGCTGTTTGAACAAGGATAATGCAGTTTCTGAGAGGATTTTCTAAAAGTGAACCAAATAGAAGATATGAATTTGGAGTTTATCAACAAAATAATACCTTTAGTAAAGAGGGTTCTAAATATTTATCTTCATGATAGGTTGGTTCATTGTAGGTATAATGATTTATGATGAAACTTCTGCTTTATAGAGAAGAGATTGGTGAGGGATGTGAGAATAGCAAGAGATTCTTGGAGTCTTACTGTAGATATGGTTGTATTATTTGGTCCTATTGGCATTAATTATACCATTAAAATGAAGATTGGTTGTTTCAAAGTGTTTTTCCTGTCAAGTTTGTAAATTTCAAGATAAAGATGGAAAAGTTATAAGAATAATGAACAGGGTTTACCATTTTCAGTGGATAGTCGGCTATTTTTAGACAACTCCCTAAATCGAATTACATAGCGAAGGGTTAAGTGTTTTATGCATGCTGAAGAAATATTCATGGGAAGAATGATGGTCTGTTTAGGAGATGGGATTTTTTTTGAAAGGAATAAATCATGGAACTGAAGTGTGATGCTATGAAGAAATGACTTTTGGATCTATAAGATTATTTAGTTACTGTTTGTTTACCAATGATGATTTATTAGATAATTCAAGAACTTTCATTTTGATACTTGTTACACATTATTATACTGTGTCATTAATTTTTACAGACAGAGTTGGAAGAAGCAGAGGAATACCAGGCAGCTAAGACCACCATTGAGGACTGCAGTGCTCACATCACTGCATAGATCTTGTATTTGATAATGAGTTGATGGTGCAGTTCTGCAGCACATTATATGCATGAAAATTTTACTTATTACTAATTTAGATTTCTTGCACTACAAGAATTGTTTGCTTTTATCGTGAAGTGAAAGAAATTGATGTGAAACAGAGCACAAGAAAATTTTTAAATGCATTGTTTCACAAGGTGGTTTGAAAATTACTTGTGGAAATTAGTATGTGAATGATATCAGAATAACTGAATGCAGTTGTGATAACTAGATGCCTTAAAAACAGCCATAATGCTACAGCCTTTAAATTGCTTCTTGTAATTCATTCTTTACATATTACTTTACTAAGTCAAACTTGTCTTTAATCTACTGAATGTGAATGAAGTGAATTATATCTCTAAAATAATGCTTATGTTCAGAGGAATACATTGAAACTGGAGGATATGTAATGAAATTGAAATATTGCATTTCATTCATTGATACCACTTTTTGAGTGCTGTTTTTTGATACTGAAAAGTTATTAATATATGTATGGAAAGAGATGAATTCACAGTGATAAATAAACTTAGTATATCTCGTATCATGAATTTATGAAATTATTGATTAGTGGAAACAAATTAGAATTGAAAGTTTCAAGAATAATGTCACAATTGCCAGACATACCAAGGAGTGTTCCATCAGTTAGGAAGGAAATGAGACCTCCACAAAGAGAATTTCCATCGTTAGCAGGACCTGTTATATATGAGCACCATGCTTACATTCCACAAGAACCAAGAAACCCTCCAATGTACCATTCAGAAGTGCAAACACCTCATGTCTTTCCTTCAGAAACTTCTGCAGATATGAATCAAACTTTCCCATATTATCCTCCTCCTCTTGCTGCTGATAAGTACTGTCAGCAAAACCAGCCATTGCCATCTTCCCAAACTTTTCATAGTTACCATGACTCACCTCATGTATATGAAGGCATTAGCCTCTCTTCATCCAGTTTTTTGAGACCTCCACCTGATTTTTCTAAACCACCTCCTCATTTTTCAAAGCCTCACCTTCCTATTTCTGATAGTATTATGCACATTCCCATGTCTTTTGAATGTCAAGCTGTTCCCCCAAGTCAGCAATCTTGCAGTAAGTTTGCCAATATGAATACTGGTTCTTCTTGGCAAGGAGGTTCTCATCTACAAGCAATTCCTACTTCTTTGCTACAAACATCCAGAGATTCTGTATGTGGCAACCTAGTTCCATTAGGACAAGCAGAAACACAGGAAGAAGAGGATGAGAAATGGTTGAAGGAATTTCAGCAAAGAATAAAGAACCGGCAGCCTTCACAACCAAGGAAACTTGCGCCCATGGAGAGGACTGTAAAGGTGATTCTTCGTATGTGATAGTATCTTAACTTTAATGTTATTCTTTCTTATCATGCATTGAAATGTAGGTATAATTTTTAGATATAGTTACATTTTGTATGTTTCTTTGAATTATTTGTAATTTTTAGTTTGGTGATACATCATTTGAAATAATTTTTTACAGAACTAAGTTAGAAAATTTAAGTAAATGTTCCTTTGGAGATTTTCTACCAGAAAGGCTTGTTTATTGTTTTTGGCAAAAATGTTATTGTTGTACTCTTTTAATTATTATGATTTAGAGTGTTTGCATTGGTTCAATAAAGGATTGATATCAAGAAAAACTTTGTTATTCATATTTGTATGCAGGGATACTTAACACAAAATAGTCAGAAAAATTAGTACATTCTGGGGATTAAATGAGAGCAACAGTTAGCTGGGTATTATGAATAGAAGTCACCATGAAAAAGAAAAGTTTGAATTTTTACAAAAAGTAAATGTTGTAGTGTAAAATGTGAATAAGTTACTTCATTTATTGAATGGAAAATTTTTTTAGAATGATTTACATGATGTTTCAGGATCCATGTACTTTTATTTTGAAGTTATTTGATTTATTCAAATATTAAATGATAACTGTGAGATTACTGTGAATAGTAGCTTTGCAAACAATATAGGTAGATAGTGATACTCTGACAAAATGGACTGGAGTATTCCCACATTACATGAAAAACATTGCATACTTAAGCAACCTGCTTTAGTATACCTGGCTGCCAAAGCTGAACCTTAAGCCTAAGAGTTATGAAACATTGTTCACTGCAAAATTTCATTCTTCCTCAGAAAACAAAGCTTTGGAATCTTTTTTTAACTATGTCAGGCTTCTTGATTATTACACAACATGACTCCTAACTTGTGCAGTACTTCTGTTTATCTCATTGGCTATTAATCCATAAAACTGGGTCCAACAAACATATTGAAGTTGATTAAGATTTATTCATTCTAAGATGGCCTGGGCAACTGAGGCCCTAATCAAAGCCATTCCATTAACACTATAATTATTTTTATTTATTATCCTTAATTGCTGTTTCCCAAATCAGCGAAATAGTGCCAGGAAACAGACGAAGAATGACCCATCCAATTATATACACACATATATACGTAAATGCCCATACACTTACATATATATATACACATACATATACAGGTACAACACCGATTTTCCAGCACTCTTAGTTCCAAAGCCTTGCTGAATTAACCATTTTGCTGGACCAACCATCGTCACATAATGTTAATTCATCAAGACACCTTTACCCACTAATTATACATCTCTCATGTGTCTAAAGTATACCATGGCCTGCTAGAAATTTAAAGTAAATAAATGTTAAATGTTTGAGCACCCTAAGATGGTAAGTCTGTCCTTAGATTGTTTGAATCCTGTGGGGTCTTCTTCGTCTTGTGTTAGTGTTTTCGTAGGTGTGCATCGCCTGAATGATGCAGTTTTGTCTGCATTATACACCTGCTCAGGACTGAGGTGCTCATTAGCTACAAGTTTCACAAATTCATCCACATACCAATTAGCTCCTTTGTGGTTTGCAGACCGCTCTTCTTTGCACACTTTATTCATGGAAATTCCATGACGCTTCTTGAATCTTTGAAGCCATCCTTCACTATAGTCATGCTCATGTTGTGATTTAAGCCCATTATCATGCTACCTGACAAGCCCACTCCATCACTCCGATGCTGTCGAAACCATTCCATCATCACTTGATCGTGCTCAGTACTCTTACCATTTTTCATAGTTTTTCTAATTGTCATTTGCTTCTTGGAATCACTGTTTGCATAGAGTTTCAATATTTTCTCCCTTTGCTTCTGTATATAATAAACAGTTGATGAACCAATACTGTAGATGTCACACAGCTTACACACCGAAACACCACGGTCCATTTTTTTTCAGTTCTACTTTATCTTGGATCGTTATGGACTGGTGTTTACGTTTGACACCAGGACTGACACTCTCATATGTCTTAGAAGCCATAGCTAGGGTTAGATTTAAGCAAAATAAGGTGAGAATCTCCCAGAATTGCGGTATCACCACCAACAAGTGCAGTGTAAAGAATGTATATAAGCATGCCTTAGCTACACACAGTGCCATCTGTGGTCGCCCAGTAAACTAGTCTGGTGGCCATGGTAATTTCAAGTTCCCAAACGGAAGTTTGTCCAGACTAAAAGAGGTGCCAAACCATCATTTGCCAGAAAATCAGTGATGCTCCTGTATTACATACAGTATGAATTGATTGCATCTAAATTTAATGAGAGATATGGCTCATATCCTAAATCTTAGAATCGATACTTGCCACTGAATATAAAATCTTTTACATCAGTTAAATGCATTCCAGATCTGGGAGGTTTTGGCTGGAAGACATTTTCATTTTTACACAGGAACCGGTGTAGCTGGACAGTTGATGGAAATAGTTCAGATGTTCTCATTTCCCCTCTCAGTCATCATGATCAGTATTTTTCAACATCTTCAAACTCACTCCAACCCTTAGACACTGCCAGAATGGATTCAGTCTCCAAGTCATTTGCAACCCTCTTATTCTTGCTATTCTTGACTACTGTGGGAAAACAAAAAATTTTGGATAGCAGCTTATTCAGTAACCTCTGGCTTATCTTAGAATAAAAGTGAAAATTAAGGATAATGGTTGCATAGCAGTCGATAGATAATTGACTGTTCAGTTAATATCTTGATCAAAACACGAGAGTTGAATTGCTACTCACTTATTGCATAATCAGTCAATCGAAGGAGTTTAAATAAACACTACATGCTGAGCTTCGTAAACTCTCCATAACTTTCATAAAACATGCTTATGAGTATCATAACATTTGTAATTTGCTTACAAATATAAATCCAAGCTCAGACATCATTCATATGATCTCTGAATGAAGAATATTGTGTGTAAAAACTTTAAACATTGACATATATACACATTTTAGCAGCTTGTTGTATCAGGCATATTATAGTATATCAGTAGGTTGATATTTAAATACTGAATACATCTGTGTGTGGCAGGAGCCTCATCAAGGTAGAAGGGGCAGGAAGTAAGTAAACAATAGATAAAACATGAGATGAATCATTTGAATCCACTTCAAAACACAGAAGGTGAGAGATCAACTCACAGCTTGGTCAGTTTCCTGGGGTGGTTATACAAATATTAAGTGTGGTTTTACTCAGACTGCAGCCAGCAAAAAGGTGTAGCAGGTTTTTGAAGGATGTAGGGGGTATTTCTGCTTGTTGTATTGGAGAGAAAAATCTTTTGAAAGCCATGGAGTAAGTCTGATTGTCTTTGTTAATGGGATTAAATGTTTGAGTGGAAATGTCTGCTCATAGCAACAAAAATATTAACCACACGACCTCTTTCTACCGCCCTCTCTAAATATCAATATTGGCACCATAATATCTCAGCTAGACTGATGTGGGAAATTGTCTTTTGATTTTCAAAGGAAAATTAGTGTTTCTTTTTGGGTGATGCTCCTTTCTCTCTTGAGTAGTTATTTATGTGATAATGGAGACGTGTCTATCTTCACCCAAGCCTACATCTTCTAGTCTGATTCTAAGTCTAGAAAAGCTCTCCTTTTTCTAAATTGTATTTAGCTTTCATCTTTGCCCAAAAACACTTATTCACAAAGTATAGCATTTCCTTATCGAAATACAACATAGCATTCTCTCCTTTTCCTCCAATAATTGTTCTAAAACTTAGTAAGAAATATTTCAGCCAACTACTGTAGTAGTACTCTCCCATCATGTCTCTCAAAATAACATAGCAACTCATTTTGTCTCTCTTTTCTCATCAGACACCACTTTGGATAACTAGCATTTCATAAACCCCTGATACACTTCTGTTAAAAAATCACGTCCCTCTCAAGACACAAGCAAGGCATTTATACTAGGAGTTGCATCCCTCCTAGTGTTTTGAAGGAATGTGCTTCTGAACTTGGACCCCCTTGGAAACATGCACTGGAATGGCCCATACCAAAAAAAGTTGACCATTTTGATCCTTCCAGTTATCATCTTGATTCTTTATATTATGTTATTTTCAGAGACTTTGAATCTCTCTTCAACTCTCTTTTTTGTAATCTTGTGAGTGTTGAGCCAGGAAATTCTGGCAGTTTCCCATATATTGAGATTAATAAAAAAAGATAGCCACAGAGCGTTATTGGATTATGTGTTAATTGATAGGCGCGTGAAAGAGAGACTTTTGGATGTTAATGTGCTGAGAGGGCAACTGGAGGGATGTCTGATCATTATCTTTTGAAGGCGAAGGTGAAGATTTGTAGAGGTTAATAGAAAAGAAGAGAGAATGTTGGGGTGAAGAGAGTGGTGAGAGTAAGTGAGCTTGGAAAGGAGACTTGTGTGAGGGAGTACCAGGAGAGATTGAGTGCAGAACGGAAGAAGGTGAGAGCAAATGACTTAAGAGGAGTGGGGAAGGAATGGGATCTATTTAGGGAAGCACTGATGGCATGTGCAAAAGATGCTTATGGCATGAGAAAGGTGGGAGGTGGGCAGATTAGAAAGGGTAGTGAGTGGTGGGATGAAGAAGTAAGATTGTTAGT
>JAUUDZ010430264.1:0-13741 GCA_032361705.1 Panulirus versicolor
AGAGACGTAACGCTGTGGTGTAGAGCAAGTGGGGCATGTTAAGAGGACGACCTGATTGCTTTCCACTCGACGTTGACCAGACATTAGGACCATACATAGATAGGGACCTCGGCGGCTGGATCTCGCCCTTGCCAAAGTCATTTTGATAATCAGAATCAAGACCGAGATTCAAGATACCGTAGGAAATAGCAGATGAGGAAAATTTCGAAGACCTTGAATATAGCAGGAATCAAAACAAGAGAATCGTTGTGGACAGTGATTCCCCCCCCCCCCCCTCTCTCTCTCTCTCTCTCTCTCTCTCTCTTAGGGATAGAATTGTCATAATGCAGGTCTCTGAGAAGAGAAAAACGTTGATTTCCAGTCAAGCCGAACAGACGAGCAAGAAGAACTGGCGCAAATTAAGATACAAGTCTATAGATTTAGAGGAGGCATTCCACTTGGTACACAGGCCTCGCTTGTGGGGTGCATTCTTTCTTTTGGAGTCTTTGAGAAGTGACTTTAGGGAAAGGCATGGCGTTAGGGGGTTAAAGGAATGGTCTCATCATCCATGGTGGAGTTAATGGAGAAGAGAGAACTAAACACGAGTTAAACTATCGTATATTGTAGCTGTTAGCGTTGCTGACCTTGATCCATTCAAGAGTATCACGGGGTCGAGCGCATAGGTTCGATTTCTGGTTGATGATGTCGTTCCACAGTCAACCCAGCTGTTCATCCATCCCTAAGGGTTGGTCGATAAACTGAGTATCTGGATTAGGGTAGGGGATATGCTGTCCATATCGTCTCAGCGCGCGCGCGCGCGCACACACACACACACACACACACACACACACAAAGTCGGAACGGAAAAGGGTAGGAAAGGTACTGTGGCAGAAGTTGTTATAGATAACTGTGGTTGAAGATAAAGAAGGGACGATTCTCCTATCTTTCTGTGGACACAGGAATACACCGCAATATGAACACCGCACTGCAATGGTTTCGGTCGAAAATGAATACTAGATTGAGAGTCAGATTGAAAGTTTCTCTCAAAGTGATATGCTATAGATCTCATGTCCGAACGGAGAGAGAACAGGAACGCGCGATTGAAACAAAAGACGGTCATAAGGGAAGATTGGGTGGATGGTGGTGGAGAGTGGGGTGGGGGGTGGTTGAGGGGATAACTGCTTTCATTACCCGTCTGGAACATAAGGGTCGCTGATAACTTGCCTTGCTCTAAAATTATCATAAACAGAAACTGTAATGGCTTCAGTATCACCACCTCCCACGCACAAACCATCCCCTTAGGAGGATTTGAATCATTTCTCATCTGGTCTGATTTTCATTCAAACTCATCTGTTATAATCGTACTCGGGCGCCACATCAGAGACAACCATCACTCAAACAGACTCCCATGTTGCCTAATGATGCAATAATCTTCCACACTTCCTTTGGTGAAGTAGCCAGACGACGCATGTGTTGGAAAGATAGATCATTATGCATACACTAATATGACATAAAGGTAATCAAAAAAAGTTATGATTAAGGATTTTCCATGGGGAAAATGTAAGAATTTCTGTCATTGTGTCTTTGCCTCTTTCTTCGTCTTTCTATTTTGTTGTTCAAGAGGTTCGGATCCTGGGTCCGCCGTAAGCAAATACTAACTGTGTCTTTTGTCTCTCCAGGTCAACGATGCTCCGAACATGACGACGACCTACCCCTCGGGGTTCAAGTATAAGGATCAAGTGCCTCTAGGAAGCGCGCCTGCCAAGGTAAGACTAATGGAGCGGCCAGAGTCGGAATGTCAACCGGGGTCTTAAGGGGGGAGGAAATGTCAGATGTGGTATAGGAAGAAGATAAGGAAAGTGTCAGTGAATGATGATGGAAGGAGAAGAAAGGAGTGGTAAGAGAAGGCGAAAAGTGTCGAATGATGAGAAGAAGAGGAGGAGAAGAGTGAATGTGATGGAGGATGATGATGATGGGGAAGAAGAAGGGGGAGATTTGAAAAGACTGGATGGTTAGGGAAGGAGAAGAACCATCAAGGTCGATGGGAGACATGTAGAACAAAGACTCGAAGTTCAAAGAGAGACCCAGACCCCATCTGTGTACTTTGGGATGTCGCGTTCTGTCCCACGTTGATGCATATTATAATATGCTAACGGAAGGGATACGCTCCAGTTTATGTATAATGTACCAAAATGTAAGAAAAAATATCATGATTCAATGAACCTTTGTTATACACGAAATTCTGTAGTTTGTGGTGTTAAAAAGGCTCATTAAGTAATGGCTCCCCTGAGCGACACTGGGACGGACAGTCTGTGCTTAACAATGACGCTTCTTTACCACAGCAGGAAGTGAATACCACTAAGAAGATTAGCCCGTACGACAGAGAGTGGGGTGGGGGCTGAGGACCGGGCGAATCTTTAGTACCATTTACTTCGACCAGAAAATCAAGGTGGAAAGGGAAATGTGTGTGTGAGAGAGAGAGAGAGAGAGAGAGAGAGAGAGAGAGGGTGGGTTTGGGATGGGGCAAAGCTGGGTGATAGAAAGGCTTGATAAAGTGTTGGGGGAGATGTGAAAGGATAAAGGAAGCAAGGCCTAAATGATGGGTGGCGTAGGTAAATTGCAAAGAGAAATACTATCTGAGCAACAATATATCTATCAAGGCACCACACACCTGTAGACCTAAATAGATTGAAAGTTATAGTGAAATACTTTCGTATTGTTTATAAGACATCCCGATTACATCTTCATCAAAACTTTATGAAAGAAAATATAAGACCAGGAGAAGTATGTGTTACCTCAGTACTTTACAGTCACTTATCCTAAGTGTAACAGAATAAGTAGAAGTGTTATGGAGTATACAGAACGATGGTGAAGTTTATATAGAACCAGTAATGTATATTATAAAGCAAATGACATAATACAATACGCTGAATGCAATCAAATACATTACACGTTGCAAATATAATCTCCGCCTAGCCGCTCTCATTAGTAATTCATTAAAACCAGCTAATGTATACATAAGCCGCTTTCTTGTAATTATTAAAGCCCACTTAGGGTCGTGAGCAATTTGTACCCAACATTGTCATAAGTACAAAAAAAAGAAAAAAGATTTGGAGCGAACAACAAAATTTTGGCGTAATTGTCTCGTTGTTCTATACATGGGGAGGTGAGCGAGGCAATGCTGAAGCACTTTTCTATACTGAAATGTAGATATTAATGGTCTAGCTTTTTGTACCCAGCTCCTGTACATTTGTATAATGATTATGAAATTAAGCTGTTGGATTGATGAAGGACAAAATGCTACCGTGCCAAAAAAAAGAAGAAAATGTTACCATGCAAAAGCAAAATACTGGTTTTGACTTAATCTCTCTCTCTCTCTCTCTCTCTCTCTCTCTCTCTCTCTCTCTCTCCCCGGCTGTAGCTTACGACAATGATTCCTCTATACAGACAACAATGAATCCTCGATACAGAAGACAGCGATCAATCTCCCTGACGAGATTGGGAACGCAGCTGTGTGCAGGAGATCAGCAATAAACCTCCTTTGAAAACGACCAATAAATATGCATATGAAACCAAAGAGAAATCATCCTATTCCCTCTATCTTTTATTTCTTTTTTGGCCTCGACTTTATTTGCTCATCAGCAGCCTTGCTGATCGTCAGTTCTATTACCCTCAGAGAGAGGTGGTGCAGTAGAGGTTATCTTGAGGGGGCTGGATGAACTTCCACCGTCATCAACAACCATCGTAACATCCTCACAGATGCTGTACCGGGGAAGCCAAACAGGTGTAGCATCTCCTACACTTGTCCTCCCAGACGAACCATGTTGAAACCCATTCCAGAAAAAAAAAAGTGACAATACTGTGTTCCTTGAATCGAGCATTATACACCCGATAGAGAAGAGAGAAAGAGTTACTATATTTAATATGGGACTGTTGACTCTTGCGATGGTTTTCGTGATGTGCTGATTTGATCCACTTGGATATCAACGAGAGCAGTGGGGCAGTGCAGGCCACAGGCATCTCCCCAGTAGGACAACAGCAGCAGCATCATCATAAAAATGATCTAAGTTTTGTACTGCCCAATCTTGATTAAGGGTATGTTTAAGGTAGACCTAACAGGAGCAATAGTACACCAACATTGACCTGAGCAGTAACAAGGGGAAATAAGTCAAAATCACTATTTTTAATCAAAAGCATACGACAAATTGCATTGCAAAGGGAAATTAATGTTGATCTTATCATATCAGATTGCCAAAATATATAGTCTATTACCTCCTAACGAATATTGAGGTATACAGCACCTACATCAACAGTGGAAGGAATACTGGCGACTATACCACATGCTGGTAACACCTGTGCTAAACGACAGTCACTTTCTATGGCGAACAGAAGACGTGCGAGAAGTCTTCTCGCACGTATTATATACAAGACGGGACACAGAACGTCTCCCAGGAGGACCCCTTACATGTTGATCACCTGCACATTATCATTTGTATTCCCAGGGATACAAATCGAACGGTAACTGATGGATATAGAACAAAATCTACGTAATGTACCGGCTTTAAGATCCGCTACTGGACACAGACAACACATAGCCAGATATATCAGACAGAGGTGCAACAGTTGTGTACAAGAGAAATAAGAGTAATATGATTCAGACGATATCCTTACTTCTTGGTTCTTCTTCAGCTCTTTAACAAAATGGAACACCTTAAAAAAAGTCTGCTCCAGTGAAGTCTCCTAACTTACAAATTCATAAACATCTGGACGCTGATGCTCCCCAGACTCTAGTATTATATACAAGACGGGAGACAGAACGTCTCCCAGGAGGACCCCTTACATGTTGATCACCTGCACATTATCATTACCACGAGTATCATTCCCCAAACTACTATGAACAGTTATCTGCATCAAAAAGTCAGTCTCTTTACAGACGATGCACAGGAAGCCCCCGCCCTCCTTCACCTGGCTTGCGACGGCCAAAGTAAAGATTTGGAAGCAAATTGGAACCACTAAGAGTGCGCTCAGTTTGATGTTGCGACATATGCAACCTGACGAACTCGTCGGGACTCGGGAGGCTTTCAACCATTAACGCGGTCGGCTGCTCTGTAATGCCTGTTTTGAAGCATCTCGTGTCAAGCTTGTTTTGCCAGTCTCGTGCCCCGCCGCCCAAGCGGAATCCAGAAAAAGGCCTGAAGAACAGAGATGAATGCGTTCGCTTCGCCTAAAAGGCCAAAAGACCATCATTCACAAAGGGAAGAATCTTACATGTTGTTATCTTACAGTTCACCACTGGTGTCATGAACCCAGGGCTGATGATGCCACCATAGCCATCCAGGATGCATGGGGTTGGAACTAAGGTGACGCAGAATGCAGAGCAGAGTGACACAGAAAGCAGAGCAAGCAAAGTGACGCTGAATGCAGAGCAGAGACTTCAGAATCCAAAATATGCGGTTCCATTGCTGGGTAACTTCCCGATAGGTATTATCCTGAAAAGAAAAATTGAAGGAATTATCCCATCTTTGTTGATTCAGTGTATCGACAGCCGCTCATCATATCCTCGACTCAGATTGAAAATGTTACCTGATGAATGATAAATTGTATATATATATATATATATATATATATATATATATAATGTATGTGTAGTTTATATTGCCAATTTATGATCCGACGACTTATCAAATAAAACCAAAATGAAAGCTGACTGATATCATGTTCATTTTCAGA
Source organism: Panulirus versicolor (assembly GCA_032361705.1). Taxonomy (NCBI): domain Eukaryota; kingdom Metazoa; phylum Arthropoda; class Malacostraca; order Decapoda; family Palinuridae; genus Panulirus; species Panulirus versicolor. Next base: position 5,710 of record JAUUDZ010430264.1, read on the forward strand.
GCCTGACATGTTGTCATGAAACTGAAATGTTCGTCGCTGAAGGCTTTCGGCCAATTTGTTTTCAAATCTAGATCAATCCCAACGCGAGTCATGAAAAGTGAAATGTGGCACGCATCATGATAATCATATGCCAAATGTTGCTGGCTGCATCATACTAGTAATCACACTCCCTCTATCACAGAGTGAATGACGTGGTGTTATTTTTTTAATGCACTGCAATTTCCGTTTTTCCTGTAGCAACACCACACTATTGATCGCATCACCTTTACCAGTATCATCCAGTATCACATGCGAGGTTGTATGGAATGATACATGATACTGCAAACAAAATCATTTGAAGTGGACTTAGAAGGAGATGAAGGATTAAGTGTAGATTAGCGAAGTCTTGAAAGAACGGGAGAGGTTGAAATACAGAACACGTTGGAAATACACTTACTTAAGGGGCCACTTCTACTTATCAGCTAAAGATGAAGGCACTTTAGCACACACTTTGTTTTCAAGTAAATGTGTTTCACTCCGCGGATAACAAATCTGCAAATGATTCCGAGTAAAACTGATAAATTAGGATCCAGATAAGAGTTAGTCTTCCAGGAGCGATACACTGTTATGGATGGCACAGGTATCAGAAGAAGAGCCACCAGAGAAAGGATACAAGAATCCATGCCATCCAGGACGACCTCCGCTATACGGTCAGCACAACTGGATGCATCTCGGCAGGCAAAGCAATGCTTGTTCCAAGGAAAACCAGAGTCTAAGTTGTATATGCAGTTTTGGCAAAGTGCCATAGGTTGACTTTTGAGGAAAGACAGGTGGTAGATGAGCCTAGATGGAAATGATGGAAACGAGATTGAGGCCTGAAGATTCCAATGGGTGCAGAAATAGTCAGTCTGTAATGCGAGGGTTCAGAGGTAAAGAAAGAGGTCTAGTATGTTTGTGGAACCGTCGTGGTGTGTAGGCACAAGTACTGGAGGTTTAATTATTTGTTCTAGACCTTGAAGGAAAACAAAGACATTTCGTCGCGAATGCTGGCTTAGAATGCTAAGGAATCAAAAGTCTTTCATACTTATTTCGACGATATGAATCTGAGGAAAACATTCAGGTCTCATCAGGGTCGCAAGTCAGTTTCTGAGGCGTCGCTAATTTGCTTACCAGGGTGACCTTTTCACTCACCAGGTGACCTTTACACTGAGTAATTTTCAAATATTTTTCTGAGATAATTATATTCTCGAGAAAGTTAACTCAAGTTTGAAGAAAGGAAAAAAAAATCTTATTGAGGGTAATTTTCTTGCTAGTTTGCTATGCCAGGGTAGTGTAGCTGTGGCACAAGAAGGGTAGACGATTTTCTTAGCTGAAGGGGGTAAGATAAGTGTGTTAGCTGAAGGGATAGGGTGATTGTAAGCTGAAAAGTTAGCGTACCTACGTCAGCTAAAGGGGGTAGGCTGTGTCAGCTACAAGGGGTAGGACGTCTGTGTAAGCTGAAAGTGTAAGAGTACCTTTTTCAGTAGACGATGCAGGGTGACTGTGTAGGGGATGACAGATGGGTGTGATCAAGTGTCGTGCTTACACTTTGAACCCTCGCAATCATTACCCTGACTGGATGCCAAAGATTCACTATCCTTCGTCAAACTATCCTACAACACTTTACCATCATTCTGACAGCCAGATAAACCTTCTAGTTTCATAGGCATCTTGGCTACTTGTCAACATTTCTCCATTCTATTAGACACATTTTTTCCTCATTCTCACGACAGATTTTCTCTTTACCAACCTTTCATTATCCAACCGATACATCTGACTATAAATCCCTTTTAGTAAAGTCCACAACATTTCTCTTGTTATAGTCTTCTATTTTTAAGCTTACCATACTTCTTTTCACAATATCCCACACCTAAAGTGCACTATATACTCATAAAACACCATCTACATACAACATCAACACTCTCAACATTCAATTTCCTTTATCCCATTTCTACGACATTACCTACCAGGATATTCTTTAAGATTCTATGCTACTTAGACACGGGATGTACGCAGGAGCTAAACAAAACTCTGCTTCACTCAATCCTCGAATTCGAATCACATTCGTCGTTCCTTCCATTCGCCTGAAGTGGACTAAAATAGAAGAGGAAGATACTGAGAGAAAGGAAGTCTTTTTGAGCGAATGAAGTGGGCCATAAGCTTTCAAGAAAATTGTATGCAGGTCTTGAATATGAATGATATACCAGTTCATACACCTTTTTCATTCCACATCTCACTCCTACCTGCTCGCTTCATCATACGCTTTTTCTAAAGAGTGAAATGATGTTCCGGCATTTTGTTCTATTATCTTTTTTGGTGTTTATCCTACCCACGTAACAACCTTACTACCCTGTATAGATCTAGCCTACACATACGATGACAGTTTCCCTACTGTTATAACATTCAGCAGCTCTGAAATATCTTACCTGCAACCTTCAGACAAATATCCTACGAAATTGACGAGAACCAAAGTCTAGAATATACATATTTTTTGTTTTATCTTTATCACGTCGCTGCTGCTTTCCATTCACATATCACTTGAATAAAACTCGAAGCTCAGCTATTTCTTTTTAACCAAGCCTTTGTCTTTTGTTTGCATTCTGTTCAATGCTGCTGGTAAATCTTAAATGCCCAGATTCTTGATCACTTACTTCTCTTGCCGTAATATTGCTTCGAGTATCCTCTTGCTCCCCTTATGACTGCTCTTTTCATTTCCTAATTACACCTGTCACTCTCTATATTCTTACATTCATTACATGATCAGTTATCTCCCTTTGTAACATTCAGAATGAACATGCGTATGAAATAATTATGTTCAATGTAGCAGCATGGGTTTTAGCATATATATATATATATATATATATATGCATTACACATGACTGCTAGAGACTGAGTGTGAACGAATGTGGCGACGTGAATGGATGAAGGCAGCAAGTATGAATATTTATATGTGTATATATGTATATGTCTGTGTATGTATATGTATGTATACGTTGAAATGTATAGGTATGTATATGTGCTTGTGTGGGCGTTTATGTATATACATGTGTATGTGGGTGGGTTGGGCCATTCATTCATATGTTTGCTACCTCGCTAACGCAGGAGACAGCGACAAAGTACGATAGAAAATAAATACGTGTGTGTGTGCACGCGCTATAACCTGTCATTATATTGTCAAAATTATGATGGAATATGGTTCTGCTTAGTAAGGTGGCTCAGTTTTTCAGTTTGTTGCAGATGAAGCTTAATTGTGTATTAGTGTCCAAATCATTCATTACTTTACAGCATCATTGAAGGATAACTATGTTTTATCGTAATGGCTTGTGATTTGATGATTGTAACTTTATTTTAGGTTTGCACATAGCCAAATTGCTCATTAGGCCAACTTCCATGTTTTATAACCTTTCCATGAATATGATTAGATTCTGAGGCCTTAACCATGATGACAAACACTCGGAGTATAGTTATTTTTGGTAAAATCTCTTTTATAAAGGAGTACATTGCATATGTGTTAAAACTAATAATGGAACTTGAAAAGCACCTTTTACATTGTCTGAGCTCAAAGCAGAGAGCAAAAGCACACAAGCTTCATGTAATGCTGGAATTGCAATATAAAATATGTAGCATTTTAACTTGTTCTCTGAAAAGAAAACTAATAGAAATGTTTGTCATTGTTTGATAACAGTACATTACAGATGAAAATAGAATTAAAGAATTTTGGGAAAGACTAGTCTGCCTATCAACAGGTATGAATTTTGTTGAACACACTGCCAGAAATTGGTAGGATCCTGTGTGTGCCAAGTGATTTATTGATTAATGAATTTTGGATTAGAATATTATCAGATATCCATATCAGAATTTACAGTAATAAGCTAATCAAAAAGGAATACTCGGCTGTAGTTAAGTCTACATTCAGCTCAGGAAATGGCATTATTCATAAGTATACATGGTTAGTAGGATTTATGGTAATCGGGCATTATTGGATTACATCCTAATGGGAAGGTGTGCTAGAGAGAGGCTCTTAAATGTAAATATGCTGAGAGGGGCAGTTGATAGGATGTCTGAAAACTTTTGGTGGAGGTTAGGGTGAAAATTTGCTGATGCTTTAGGAAAAGAGAAAATAATTTGGGTGGGAAGAGGGTGGCAAAAGTAAGTGGGCTCGTAAAAGAGGCTTGTATAAGGATATGATGGGTGGGATTGAATGCAGAATGACAGAAGGTCAAGGAAATAAAACTAGAACTAGGAGTAGGTGAGGAATGAGAAAGATTTATGGAAGCAGTACTTACATGTATGTTACAAGTGTGTGGCATGCAGGATGTGGACATGAAAAAAAAGAGTAGACCTTGGTTGGAAGAGAGAGTTTGTAGTGGAAAAAAGATGAATGGTCATGACTGTAAGGGAAGGGGTGTGAATGACTAGATGTAGAAGAGGAAGATGGAGGGGTTGAAAAAGAGAAGCAAGTGAACGTTGGGGTGAGAGAGTATCAATATGATTAAAGGGAAATAATAAAATGTTCTGGAAAGAGATGAATAGTATGAGAATAATAGAGCCAATAGGAACATTAGTGAAGGGAGAAGATGGGAAAGTGTTCACAGAGAATGAAGCAGTGAAGTAGAGATTGTATTTTGAAGGACTCTTGAATGTGTTTGATGATAGGATGGCAGATATTGGGGGGGTGCTTAGGACTTGGAGGTATGTGAATGAAAGTTGTAGCAAATGGTTCAGTGAAAAGAGCAGTGGTGAATATGTGGTAAAGCAACTGAAATGGACTGCATTGCGTTTGTTCCCAAAAAAGGGAATGGCAGTATTGTTAATTAATTAGCCAGGATTGTCAGTGTACGTATGGTTCAAGGTGATGATTTGCAGAATGCCCATATGGTGCCATAGTATAAAGGCAAGAGGGACAAAAATGAATGTTTGAATTACAGGGGTATAGATTTGATGATTGTACCTTGTAAATTATATGGGAGAGCAGTGATTGAGAGGATGGTGGCAGGCATAGAGTATCAGATTGAAGACAACTTGGCTTTAGGAGTGGTAGAGGAAATGTGGATTAGATATTTTTTTAGGGGTTTTTGATAAGTACTTTGAGAAAGAGATGTTTTATCTGAGACATTTATGGATCTGGAGAAATTGTGTGATAGAATTGATAGAGATTCATTCTGAATGGTGTAATGAATAACATGGCATGGGAGGAAAGCAATGAGATTTTATCGAGAGAGTAAGTCATATGGGCAAGTAGGAAGAGAGGAGGGTGAGGGATGCTAAGTCAAGGTGGGTCTTTGGCTGGGTTGTGTGATGTCATTGTGACTGTTTAACCTGTTTATGGATGTGGTAGTTATGGAGATGGATGTGAGGGTCTTGTAGAGAGGACTGATCTGCAGTCTGTTGTATAAAGGATGCTGATACTGCTGTGTGAGTGTGTGAGAAACTGCAGAAGCTGGTTTCCTAGTTTGGGAGAGTGTTTGAAAGTTGGAGAATAACATTAAGCTTAAGTATAGCAGTAGAGAGAGAGAATTTGATTGGAGCTGCTCTTACTGGGCTGAACCAGGGCTTAGGAAACAGTCAAAGCAAGCCATAGAAAGGGTTTTTGGGCTTGGCTGTGGCTTCAGTGGATTATTCATGACAGCTAGAGAATGGATGTGAAAAATGAGGCTGTTCTAAATCTGTTCCTGACACAGACTTACTATGCAGGGATTGAACATTAAAAAAAAAAAATCGAGGTTAAAACTAGGATATCCTTTAATTATGGTCTTTCACAGGAAAAATTATTTACTTTAATCCAGTCCACCAGTTTTTCATTGATGTATACAAGCTGCATGCAGATCAACTAGAAATTGGTATATTATTAGTGGGTTTATCTCTCATCAGGACACTTCTGAGAAAATTCTTCTACATTTATACTTCTTGTGAATGTTATGATAATAAGACAACCTGAGTTGGTTCATGGTCCTTGAAACTTTGGGTGTTGCAATATTAGTCACTCATTATTACAGTTGACATGTGAGAGTCAGTACAGGAGCTGTCCATGGGTTAAAGATGGATGGGACAGCTTAGAAATAGAAATTGACCAAGAAATCAATGACAGTCTTAGATATGCATCTTGGGTATAGTTCACCTCTAAATCATTGTTTACCTTTTTTAAATCTTGAGTTTTGTTTGTCAGTGTTTATTATTGAGTTATGGTTAGTTTCATGTTCGGTTAGTTTCATCAAAATATAGGTTTGTTTGTTTTTTCATTTTCATTTGATTGTAGTATCTAATTGTGCATATGGTGAAGGACCTGTAAATTCGGCAACACACTAATATGTAATGGGGTTTTAGATTTACTTTCAGCAATTACTTATATGATTGACTTGTTCCATATGCTTATTATTGTTACTGAAATGTTCCAGAAGTTGTTTGTTTTCGGACGTGTGCATGTGTTTTATATGCCTTGTTTGTCTATGTGTTTATGCTTCCTAATATATGAACTAGGAGATTGATTGCTATTTTTCAGGAGATTGTGGCACCAGCTGAAGAACCCGTTGCCCCTGCTGAAATAAAGGAAGAGGCAGTTAAGGTGAGGGTCACTATAGCTTTTTTTTTTCTTCTTTTCCTTGGTGTAGTGGTTAATGTTCCTGACCATGACACAATCACAGGCCCCTTAGGGTCGAGCACTTAGGTTTGAATCTTGGTTGCAGCAGTCGGTCCACAGTCTCAATTAACATAAAGTACAAAAGAATTCACCCGATTAGTATATTACCTTTTAAAAGCAGCATGTGTTCTGTTTTATATTTTTTGTAAGCCAGTTTTAATGTAGGGAAATGGTATATTTGTATATTCATTGCAAAGACAAATGATCAATCAATTTCTTTTTTTCATTTTATCCGCAATATTCTCCTGGGACAGACACAAGACATAAAAGGACATAATTAATGTACTTCCAATAAGAAAAAATGATGGGAAATGTTTATAAAGTAACTTTATTGAAGATGAAAGTAAGTTTGTTAAAAACTGGTACTTCGTTAAATATAGTGATTATTAAGAAATTGGGTGACTGTGTTGTTGATTGGTTGGTAAGGATATTCAGTGTATGTATGGATCATGGTGAAGTGCCAGAGGATTGGCAGCAGACATGTATAGTGCCATTGACAATTACAAAGGCAAAGTGGATAAACATAAGTGTTCAAACCAAAGAGGCATAAGTTTGTTGAGTATTCCTGGAAAATTGCATGGGAGGGTTCTGATTGAGAGGGTGAAGGCATGTACAGAGTATCAGATCGGGGAGGAGCAGTGTGGTGTCAGAAGTGATAGAGGATGGGTGGATCAGGTGTTTGATTTGAAGAATGTTTGCGAGAAATACTTAGAAAAACATATAGATTTGTATGTAGTATTTCAGGATCTGGAGAAGCCATATGACAGGGTGGATAGAGATGCTTTGTGGAAGGCCTTAAGGTTATACAATGTGGGAGGTAAACTGCTAGAAGCGGTGAGGAATTTCTATTAAGGGTGTAAGGCATGTGTAGGAGTAGGAAGAGAGGAGAGTGATTGGTTCCCTGTGAATGTCGGTCTGTGGCAAGGGTGTGTGATATCCCCATGGTTTAATTTGTTTATGGGTGGGGGGGTTAAGGAGGTGCATGCAAGACTTTTGGAGAGAGAGGCGAGTATGCAATTTGTTGTAGCGAGGTAGCGCAAGAAGGCAGACGAAAGAAAAGCCCAACCCACCGATATTACACATGCATATGTTTAAAAGCCCACACACGCACATATATATACCTATACATTTCAACGTATACATACATATACATACACATATATACACATGTACATATTCATATTTGGTGCCTTCATCCATCTTCGTCGCCACACGGAAACACATGAAACAGCAACCCCCTCCCCCAACGCGCGCGCGAGGTAGCACTAGGAAAAGACAACAAAGGCCACATTCGTTCACACTCAGTCTCTAGTTGGCATGCGTAATGCGCTGAAACTGCAGCTCCCTTTCCACATCCAGGCCCCACAGAACTTTTCA
>JAUUDZ010430275.1:0-13738 GCA_032361705.1 Panulirus versicolor
GAGTGTTAATTATTATTGGTTGTAGTTGAAGTGGTGGTAACAAGATATATAACTTCTTATTAGCTATACTTGTTTGATACTTGAATTGATTGTGGTGGTTAAGAGGTTGAAGCGAACTTTCTTGAACCGGTGGTCCTGCTACGTGTGAAAGACTAGTAGGGTCTGTGATATGTCGCTTAGTTGTGTTTGCTAGATTAGCAGAAGTGGTTGGTGCGATGATATGTTGTCTTGCTGTGTTTGAGAGGCTAGCAGGATGGTGGGGAGGGTGAGTGCTATGATACGTCATATTGCTGTGTACAAGACGCTGGTTGTTGCTTGAGACGGGGCTATATTGTGCTTCGTTGTGTCGTGGCAGCTACAGTCCAGACTGTTGGACAGATCATGCTAGATCTACAGTCGAAAAAATGTAGTTTCAGGAGGATGCATTTCCTTACAGATACTGTACTCTACAGGAACAAATGCATGTAATCTGGAACAACGATTGTGACAAGAAAATTATCAGTAATATCACCATCAAGAGCAACAAAAGTACCTCCAGTATGCGGAACAGTAGCAGTATTGTTAGCTCCAGGAACAAGAGGAGCACTTTTAGCAGTTCCAAGAAGAGGAGGGAGTATTGCTATCATCATTAAGAAGAGCACGGACACTGTCATCATTAGGAGCAACAATATCACTATCAGCACTCATAACAACAGTAACTCTGTCATCAGCAGCACTAGCAACATCAGAAATAGCATGAGGATGAGGACATTGCTGAAGCTTGCAACATCGTCAGAATCAGGAGAAGAAAGAGGTTCTCCTTTCCATCTTGGTCTGTCTTCAGTAGTGCGGTGATATTTTCTGTTAGAAACGGCTTATGCCCTCTCCCGACACTGTCAGTGTTGGCCTTGTGATGTTGGCTGTTAGTAGCACCCGAATCCCAATCCCACCATACTGGCTTGTGGTGCTTGGGGCCATATGTTATTGTCTGTTAGCAACGACAGCGATAGTGCAGTAGTAGTAGGAGCAGGTAGGAGGAGTAGAGGACCTCGGCCATGATCGAGGTACATAATACATTGCGGGTTACGGCGTGGTGACCGAAGACAATCGGTAGCTCCCCGCAACCACCAACTTTCAGGGCCCACCAATCAGGTCTCCCTCCAAAGTCCTCCCCAGACAAGTTTGTGAAGGTGAAAACCACGGGCGGCGGAGACCACAATCACTCCCTGAGCTACGCGGCCACAGCCAATGTCCATCAGATGTCCATTAGCTCGCAAACTTTCTCTCCTTGGAAACGGGAACAGTCCATTCAACTCCGCTACATCTCCGATTACATACAAGTCTGGCCACTGTTAACTTTGGCGTCGCTTGCCCTTTAGGGCTCTGAATATCCAAGAGGGAGACTTTAAAAGGTTGTTGGGAAAAGATCATGTGACGGTCAACCTCTTGAATACAAATCCCAAGCTAATCACACGAGGTTTAGAAAGTTTATTAGTTCATAATGTCGGGGACTCACGCAGCGCAGCCACCTGAACCTCCACTGTTACCTCTTGCCTTGAGAACAAAACTTTTGTTCCTTTAGAGTGGGGTTCGACAGGGTACAAGATCGAGCTCAGCCCGGGAACTTTTAATCGCATGACCTTAAAGAAGAGTTAAGTTTTGCCCACGTGTGTGAAGTATTCACCACTCTCCCAGACGGAACTTTTTACTTTCTTGGTGGCACCTTGTGTTCTTGGATTATTGACGACACGGAAGGAATCAGTGTCACTGTAAGGCTCTGTGTTTTTATGAATGGACTCCACCAATTAATGGAAGCCTCTTGGTTTATGCAGCAGCCTATAAAAGCCATTGGTCTTAAGCTAAGAGTCCACTGAGTTCCTCAACTTAGATGCGGAATAAAGTCAATATCATGACTGTCGTATGTTGTTTAGAGAAGGCCTGAACTGAACCTGGAAGGACTGAACCTGGAAGACGGTACTTAAAGCGTTGAAAGTCTGTGCCACTTGTGATAAGAATTACAATACCCACGATAAGAATTTGCCATTAGACCTGGAAAGCGAGAGAGATTTATTACAACAGGATTTTGCCAAATGTAGGGCCACAACGTAGAGCTCAGCGCAGGAGAATCAAGGATTCTGAAGAGCGAGTCATGTGACTTGCATGATCTCAAGTTTTATGTGTGAGATTTACAGATTGCATGTTTATAGTCTAAAAGCCAGCAGTCTACGGATAGGTGTGGCAGATAGAAAAGGGCATCTATCTCGGCCAAAGCAGTGGAACTTGACATCCGCTGGGATGTTGGCTCACGGTGCAGTCGTCACTAACCTACTCGTTACCCAGGTGGGTAGTAGCGGTAATATATCTCCCTGGTCGGTGGCTGCCTACCAGAGAGAGAGAGAGAGAGAGGCCTTCATGAAATAGACATAACATTTGTAATATAAACCCTGAAAAGATCAATTATCTGTCTGCTGTACATGAATTCATCCATCAGAGTCATTGAAAGTAAATGATGGTGTATATCTTACAAAGATTCTATATATTTTGTCCTGGAAAGTACTTTGGAATACTGCGTATAGAACCTTGATAGTCACCATGACAATAAGGGATACATGATATAGTTTTCATAGGTCGCACATTATAGAAAGCTTTTAACTGTCTCCTATTGTTTGTGAAAATCTTACTCATCACACTACCATCTGGGCTAGTCCTAATGCACGGATACTTTTGTAAGTATTTGGTATAGAAATACAGATCAATGTTCATAGAAGGAAAAGAGATAGATGAACATACATCTCGGAAGGGCTATATAGTTACTGTTGTAAGGGAAGATGGTGCCCTATTCTTAATATTTATGAATAATACATAGGGACTTTTACCCTCTCTGAAGATGGTAATTATAACATGTTTTATTTGGCCGATAACAGGAGAATGCCACTACAGTGATCACCTGTTTGTATTCCCAAAAATCTAAACAAGATCGATAACAACAACCACAGATGTCAAAAATGCCAGATGATCTTATGTGGCTGATGCAATATCAGGTGCGACAGTGGTTGCATGACAGTGATGTGTGACATTTATTGTGCGAGTGGCTGTGTGACAGTAATGGTGTGAAAGTAGGCGTGTGACAGTAATGGCGTGACATTTGTTGTGTAACAGTGATCGTACGGGAGGTGATGGTGTGACAGTAACTACGACGGGAGTGTTGGTGTGACAGTAACAGACGCTAGGACAGTAACTAACGGTGTGACGGTAATATTGACCTACTGACCCAGCATGGCAAGTGCATCGCCATTGCTCAGGGGAGATATCAGGTCATCCATTTCCTACGGCCGTGGTTGACAACTTTTCACTAAGTGGTGTACCACTAGCCTGTCTTTACTACAGTCTGTGTACCGTCTTATATCTGAAAATTGCAGTTTGATATGGTAAAATATTTTGAACTTCAGTGTCCTACATTTTTGACATTATTTTACCCACGAAGCACGACGCTGCAACCGTGAAGAAGGATGGTACGACTCTCAAGCACGACGGCACGACCCTTGGGTATCATATTGATGCCTTTCATCCGAGCCCTGGGGGTCAAAGGCCTCGCGATCTTACCCAAGGGCCGCACCTTCGTACTAAAGGGTGGTACATTCTCCCAACACAAACTTGCCTCCCATATTCCTCAGTGGATGGGAATGTTGATTAGCTCAAGAATAAGACAAATTGATAAAGACTCAATTACAAGTCAAAAAGTTTAATGGAATAAACCATATATTCGGGATACGAGAAAAATTTGATACGTTTACGATATAAACTCGAAAATATTTAAGAACTCAAGATGTAGATTAGAGCAGATACAATGCATCCGGGCAAAATAAACATATTCTCTCTCACTTTCTAAAAATCAGTGTTTACCTTTGATAGAAGAGGAGAAAATGCAAAAGGCTAGCAAGCCTATACTCGTGACAGGGTATCCTTCCCAGTTTGCCTGCAGGAAAATTATTTGGGAACCTAGATCTGCAAAACTAATTACCTTGGAAGGTGAAATATGGCTGTATGTGCTTGATGTGAGGATATTATAGACAGATGAAATCGTATCAAAACAATTTGCAATGTGTGATTCCATATGTTATTGATTCGTCATTCTATCAATTATTTGTAAATATTATTCATCAAAACTCGACCTTAGAAGCAAATAATATGTTGAGACGTAGAATGTTGCACTTTTCACACTGTCATATTTTTTGAGACATCATGGGGGAAATGAGAAAGGAATTTATCTCTTCGTTGCTCAAAATTTCTAATTAGTCCAAAATTTTTGCGCAAAAAACTCAACCTTTCTCTTGAAGCACTTATCTTGTAAGTGTCAGAAAGCTAAGTAGAAAATAAGTGGATATGCCAGAGTACGGGAAATATGAAAATAGAAAAAAAATGAATGCGTAGGAACACTAATTCTATACTTTTTCACGCAGTTGTCGTTTTGATTTATCCTTTAGTTAGCTTCCCAAATACATTAAAATGAAATCTCTTTACATAACTGGACGTTCTTAGCTGTAATTTTTTTTTTTTCCTTTTCTGCTGCTTCTTCTTCTCCTATTTCTTCTTCTTCTTCTTCTTTCTTCATATCACTCTGATTGTCCTTTTCCATTTGCAGCCTGACACAGTTAGGGTCAAGGGTATTATTAAATGAAATTAAGAATGTTGCGAAAGTACTAGGCAGATTTGCCCTGTAAACACTTATATCAACTTTCAGTAAATATTTTATAGCTTTGCATTGTAAACTAATGTTGAGAGTCTCATCAAGGGTGAATGACTTATTAATATATAATGAGGTAGTTAGTTGTTGAGGAGGTGTTAGAAAACAATTGGAGGCTGCTGGTATTAGAAAATAGACTGTAGATATTAAGAGACTTGAGCTTTTGATACGAGCAGAGACTAAGCAGTTCACAAAACAGGAAAAAAAAACAGAATTGATCGGAGTCGTAATATCGATATGGGTGTTGATCTGATGGGTTGTACGGATAGAAGAATAGGGGATAAGGATGCCGGATAGGGAGATCTTATGAAGAAGATAGGGAGAGCAGCTGCATGCGTAAGAAACGGAAAGGCAAGAGTTGTGTGGCTGAAGAGTGAAGGTGAAAAACATCATTCGAATAGAAGAGCATTACTAGAAATGGTCATTTACCTACTGACTCGACGAAGGCAGGGATTGTTCCGATGTAGAGGGAAAAGGGGTAAAGATTGCAGTAGAAATTACATAGTAAAATCCTCAATAAAGATGAACATCTTTTCCTAGTATCGTTAAGAATTACACTTGATTACCTTCATAAGTGCATCCTAAACTATGCGCATTAAATTGAAATTTCTTTTTAGTCTTGTTGGATTTTGATCAGACGTGATGAGATCACGTATTTCATCCGCACTGAGCTAAGTTCTGAGAAAAAGTAAAGTGGGTCTTTCATATATTTTTCAAGTTTTTTCTTCCTTTTTCTTCGCTAAATTACGCTGGATTTTGATGAAACTTGGTAATAGGAATCATTGTATGACTCCCTAGTTTTGGGCTGAGGCTCGGCTGAATCAATCGATAGTTTTTCCGAATAACTTACATTTTCGTGAAACTTATTAGTTTGAGCTTAACTGTTCAGGATCACGTTGGCTTGGAGGAATGTATGACGTTATGACGTCGCTCTTTTTTGTGTCAGATTGTATATGTTTTCGTCCTGATCTGAGAAAACAACACAGTTTTACAGTTCAAATGTTTCATCGACATTTAACGAACATCAAACCATTGGAATCTGATGTCAGGCACGCCCCTTAGGCCAGCCCATCACCAAATTACTCTAGTTTTTTATAAACATATCTTGAAAACAGAGAAAGATGAAAGTAAACTGATTGAAACCTTATAAAGGTCACTGGGCATTTTTTCTTTGGTACCCTCATCATTAGAAGTTTTGCTTACCTAATGAATTTGTTGGAAGCGACAGCCAGGGGGAAGGTGTGTTTTCATGTTTGAACCATAAGCCACTTTGCCTCAATCTTCGCAGTTTCTATACCTCTTACTGAAACTACATATAGATGTAATACATGTGAATTTTGATCGAAATATCAGCATATAATTGATTAATAAAACATGCATATCTATCATGATCAATAAGAATATCTCCAATGAACTTGATTTGTTTGTTTCTCATGCTCACAGTATCCGTTGAGATATAGTAACAATAAAGTCAAAGAAATCATTAGTGTAACAATAACGTCATTCTTCGTAGTTTTTGCTGTGTTAAGCTTATCTTCGTCTTCGTAGTTAATCTGGGGATCGTCATTATTCAAGAAGTTAATCCTAACTCAGCTATATCCACAACCAATTTTGTTATTGCTGTTAATACGAATTTCTCTGATTTTTTATCCTTTTTGTCATATTGATACTGAGAGAGGCAAGTTTGGGCAATGAGGCTGAGTGTACTTCAAAGGTTTTTCAATTACTTTCACATTTTGAAATTAATGGAATATACATACCCACACTTGTTATGTAAACATTGGTCTGAGTACATTTATAATTACCAGATACAAGTGGAAGGATTTTCTTGAATTGTTTTAATACCAGCCTTAGAATTTACCAGTGCTGACCGGAAAAATGTAAGTAAAACATCACCAAGTGATAAATGAAATATGAAATGCTCATTTCAGGAGAATAATGATATGATTTCGTTCCTTACAACAATGAAATACAAGAAAAGACACTCCGTGATTTAGGAGAACTGTAATAAAGTTACGTCGTATGCATGCTTGCATTGTTCTCCGCTCCGAATGTAGCTAATGATTGGTTTGGAAAGGCTAGTTGTGTCCATAAACGATAATTTCCCCGCATCGTGATGTATCATTGAGTGATCATCGACCCATTCCCTGGTGTATCATCAAATTACGACCATCGCGTATCGTGAAGAGTCTGTTAATGATCATTATTTCCTAATCATTGTGTAATGAGCCTCCAGAGTGCAGTGGTCAACGTCGCTGACTATGACTCACGCGTGCCTCAGCTTAAGTCCCGGACGGGGTAGTTGGTTTACAGCAAACTGAGCTGTTCGTCTTACACCATAGGCAAACAATGTCCTCTCTTAATACCCTGGTAGATATCGAAGCTTCTTCACCCTCCTTGAACCAATGACCTCATTTGTCTTCCTGAACTCAGCCATCATCTACATCCCCGCTGGACCCATTGACCAATAGACTGTTGGACGCTATTGAACACTTGCAATGACGGAAACTCTCAGAGCTCATTGAATTCAGACTCTTAGACCCAACTGGACCCTTGGACCTCAGTTTCCTCGTCAGCTGACGTGTTGATACCATTTAACATTTTGACACCACTTGATGTTTTGACACCAGCTGACATTTTGACAGCATTTTACGTTTTGACATCAACTGACATTCTGACACCAAGGGGGCTTTTGACCCCGTTGATATCCTGACATCGGCTCACACTTGGTATAAGTTGATGTTAACACCAGCCGACATTTTGATCCAAGCTGACGTTCTGACTCCAACTGATATTTGACCCCAGCTGATGTGTTGACAGCAGCTTACGTTTTGACCCAGCTTAGGATCTGACCCGAGCTGACTTCTGACCCCAATCGCTTTCTTCATCCAACCAGAACCCTTGACCCCGCATGAATTCAGGTGACCCCAAATGAACCTCCTGGTTTGAGATCATATCCTAACAATTTGTGTCGAGTGGACAAAGAAGCCGTACACATCCACTGTCCCAGCGGGATGGGAGAGAGAATGACCTAGGGTGGGATCGTGAGGGAAAGTTGGGTGAGAATGGAGAGTAAGGAGGAGAGGAGAGGGAGAGGGAATAGAAGAAGGAGGGGAGTGCGGGAAGTGAAGGAAAAGGTAATTGAAATAGAGGCTGAGATGGAAGGGAAGACGAAAACGAAGAAACTTTTAAAGGGTAAAAAATGGGAATTAGATATGATGATAGCTTGACCCAGGATGCAGATAGGATCATCATTAAGACAGCAAACAGTACCTTGGTCCTTGAATATGGATAGGATCATCATTCAGAAAGATACCAAATTTGCCAGGATGTACATAGATCGGGTCATCATCTTGAGAGAAAATGATGACCCGATCTGTGTACATCCAGGTAAATTTAGTATCATCGTTTAAGAAATAGTAACTTGACTCAGAATACAGAATGGGGCATCATTTAGAAAGAAGATACTAACTCGACCCAGAATATAGATAGGGTCATCATTTAGAAAGAAAGTATTGTCTTGACCCGGAATGTAGATAGGGTCATCCTTTAGAAAACAGAAGATAACTTGACCCAGAATGTTGATATGACTTTGATAGATTTGTCCAAGAACGTCACCAAGGCTCACCAACTCATCTAGACAGAGAGTGGAAGTGTTCCAGCTCCCAGACGGTCTCTAGAGCATCTTGATTGACCCAGTAGCTACAGGCTAGACTCAGTGGTTCGCCAGGGAGGAGGGGACTTAATCCCCACTCTCGTTACTCTCCTCCTCTGCTGTAATGGCCTCACTGCAGCCAAGCAAGGCGAGTGGCGCCGATGAGCTGTGCAATTAGGTTCCCATGCGTAGGTGATTTGAATGCCAGGCGGCCTCTTCCAATAATCTCATCACACTGACTGAAGTCCCAAGGCGGTGGGAATGCTCTGGTTGGCTGGTTCTGGGAGACTGCTGGCGACTAAGGGGAAGATGGTTCGTGGTAGGTGGGTAGCAGGTAGATACTAGGTGAGGGTTAGGTGGTAGGTAGGATGAAAGACTCTTTGTAGGTTGGTGGAAAGTGGTAAATGGTGAGTGATTGAGATCAGGTAAGATATGACCTGGATTGGATAGAGACGATAGTAAGATTTTAGATGGTAAAGTGGATATTCTTAACTTTTTGTAGTGTTATATGATATATCAAATATTTCGCTTTTTTCGGTATTACAATAAAGGAAACCCAAGGCTATTAATTGGTAATGTAAATATCTAGGGATATCTGAAGCGGTAAGAAGATAATTGATGGAGATCATAAAGAACAGATATAAATCGCAACAGTTTGAAGAGAGAAAATGATAGATGAAATTCATTATGTGACGCTGAGCACACAATGTACTGATTGCTTAGGGCTGTTTTAGGTTCGTGTTAAAAGTTTGGATGAGGTATTGAGAGAATTAAGATAGTGGATTGTTATCGTTGACAATGTGTATAGAGAAACATTCAAGGACACATCAGATCCTTTTGGAACGTAACAGAACCCTCTTCGATACACAAGAGCCTTTAGAGACATAGCAAAACTCTCAGGCATGTATTAGAATCCTTAGAGGACTTATCAAAAGCTTCAGGGACACACCTGAACTTTCAGGGATGAACTACAGTCTTCAGAGATACACCAGAGCCTTCAAGAATGCACCAGATCTGTCAGAAATATGCCACAGTCTTCAAAAGTACATCAAAGCCTTCAGGGACACTCCGGAGCCTTCAGGAACGCACCAGATCCGCCATGGTCACACGAAAGTCTTCTGGAATACACTTGATCCTTCAGGGTTACACAGAGCTTTCAGGGATGCACCAGGTCCTTCAAGGACACACTGGAGTCTTCAGGGGTACATGGAGCCCTCAGAGGCACGCCAGAGCCTTCTGGGATACATCAGACTCTTCAGGGACATGCCAGTATTCGGGAACGCACCAGTCTTTAGGAGCATGCCCAAGTTTTCAGGGATACCCCCAGAGCCCTCATGGATACACCAGAACATTCAGGGGTACATTGAAGCCTTCATGGGCAAAGCGCAACCTTGAGGAACACACAGAGCTAAACATTTAACCAAATGCCATAGTATGAATGGCATTTCACCAGTCGTTTAGTACAAGGCGAGCTGTGAGGTGTCAACCATGTTGAACAGCTATGGTGTTGAGTGTTAGAGCACACGAGATGGTTTTTGATGCAATGAGGAGACTGATCCAAGGAAGAGAGATTTACTAGGTTCAATGAGCAAAGTCTTGGTGTTGTATGCATGTCGAAGAAAAACGTCAAGAATGAACCCATGCATCGACGGATTCCTTCACGAGTAAGTGCAAGAATAGCTTGCCTTGCACCGTATAGGAAACAAGACCTGAAGATCATTTATGTGCTTGTGCTCTGCATTTAGAAAGCTTCCGTTTATAGGTAGAAGAAAGACACGTGTAGGGAGGGAGTTGTGACGAGAGGTGCGCGGAATAAAAGATTTGAGGGATGATGTTGCACCTATGTCAGGGGTTGAAATATTGAATGGATAGCATACAGTGGAGATCAGAGTAGTGGATTCTGGGTTCATACATCGGGAGGAATAGTGTTTTAGGCTCTTTTAGAGCAATGAGGGTTATACCGCTAGTGAGAAGAAAAAAAAAAGAGGAGGATGTTGAAGAACTTGTCATGAGTGAAACGGAGGATGACTGAAGATGATGGTTGCATCGTTGACACAGCTACAGGTTTAGCTGGATTTTGTCATGAAGAGTCAAGAAAAAGAACTCTTCTTTCTAATTCTTCAACCTCTATTTCGTGTGAAGAGAGATGTGAATTTTGTTTACGATGAAAAATACGGAGAAGATTTTAAGAGATTTCTCATCTGTATGTTTAAAATTTTATGTATTCAGGAAACACAGTGCTGTAGAACGTTGATATGAAAAGAGTGTAGTGTGGAAGTGTAAAACAACCGAAAAATCGTCTTGAAACTAAAATATGCTCAGTACTTAAGTTCGCTTGGTATTAAACATGAGGAATTTGGTCATGTCCGACTATGCAGTGTTTGAGATAAAAGTGGAAGGATTTGATATGAGTTTGATCTGTAGGAAGATGAGTTGAAGCCTAATGAGACGAATGGTAAGAGAGACTTGTTACGATAGATTTCACCCAGTTTCTAGCAGATGATTACCGGGAGAGTCATTAGAAGTGAAGTAAAAGAAGACTAGGAGAGAGCAGAGAACTGGAACAGTGCAGTATTCATTGGAAAATATAATGTAATCAGTCCACTTCTGCATGCTTGCAGAACATTATAAGAGGAGAATTAATTGATAGAAACAATGAGAAAGCCGAGAAATCGAACTGTAGCGAGAACCTGAATGCAGACTTTCATAAAGCTCTGCATGAGACTAAAAACGATAAGCTAAATTTAGCGTCATAAGGTATATCATGAGATGACCACAGTGGAATTCATGACGTTTTAAATAAACTGTGTTCTGAATCTCAATGTATTCAAGATGTAATTTGTTTATGATAGAATCCACAACCACAACTTTATGAATGATTAAGGTAAAGTACGAGATTTATAGTAGATGAGAGGGAAAAGCTTTAAGTTTAAGAGATTTACTATGTCTTGTACAGTTTCCATTTCGCGAGAGGAAGTCAAAATGAAGACGTTTGCCTATGGCTGAAGCATTCAAAATGTTAAAATGTAGGTATTGGCACACTGAAAACTTGAAGAATCGTGGCTAATTGTGGGGCAGATCCCCTTGTGATTTAAAGAGTAATAATATCTGAGGCAGAGTATATTGGAATCAGTGTGATCTGAAGGTAGACAAAATGTGGCTTGTAGTAAAATTAGGAATGAAGGCAAAGTGGGCAACAGTTCTTTACGTTGTGTAATAATTGCTTAGTTTAAGTGAGACGAGTATTAATGGAGTGTAGGAGATGGATCGTGTCATGAGATGTAGATGGAATTGTATAGCAAGGGTCATGTAAAAGTAATTGATATTTTAAAGAAATGATCAGAGAAGATGGTGAAAGAAACATGTCGTTTATATGGAGCAACGGACTACATACTGAAAAATGGAAGTAAACTTCTGTGGATTTGATCTGGAAAGTGTGTATGGAAGCATAGAAAAGAGGTCAGGTGCCTGACAGTTGAACGAAGGCAGTCATTGTTCCGCTTTATTAGGACAAGTTGAGTAAATGTGAATATATGGAATGTACAGTGTCCTTACCATAGTCGATAATGTAGATAGTAGAAAAGTGACTGATCATGTTCGAAGAATGTGAACCCTTTCCTTTGTTAGAGAGGAACAAGGTGGGTTTTGGAAGGAAAAAGGGTGTGTAGATCAGATTTTTACATCTTAGACAGATAGAAAGAACGTTTTAGAGAAAAAAAGAAAGTGTATACAGAATCTATTACTTTACAAAAGAAAAAGGTTAAAGTTAGTAGAAAAGCTCTCTAGGTAGTTCTGACTTTATATGGTGTGCATGGAAGGCTTGTGAATGCTGTTGATACTTTTATAATGGAAGAAGTGCATGTTTGAATGTAAACGAGGGTATGAGTTCGTGGTTGGAGATACGTAAATGTGCGAGAGCGTAAAGGTTGTATGATGTTACCATGGTTATTTGAAGTTTTTTAGATGGGACATCACGTGAGATGAGAGCAAAGCTGGAGTGATTGTAGTTTGATAAACAACTATGGCGAAATAGTAAAGGTTGCCGCAGTTGTTGTATGTATATGATGCTGTGTCATTAGCAAAATCAGTGGAAGAGGTTGATGCTCTATGCAGAAGCAGGTTTTTTGAAAAGGACGAAAGGTCACACTGTAGGATCAGTTTTTATGGTGAAGAGCTGGAAGTTGTGTATGAGTTTGAATATTTGGTGTTACAGTTTTGTTATGATGTCAGTTGGAAAAATGAAGTTGAGATTTAGACATCAGAGAAGTGGGAATGTACTGAAAGCTCTGTTGAACAGAAAAATTTTAGCTTAGAGTGTACAAGATGCTTACATGAAATGGCAGAAATAGGAAATCGTTGTAGATATTAGACAGAGAGTTGTAAGATACAGTAGAAAAATGGATGCAGAAAACATCAACCTTAATTATCCTTAGAGAGCTAACCTTTTTGCTGTTTGTTATCAGGGTTTTGCCTCGGAAAATCATTGAAATTCATTTATTTAATTTTTTAACCTTTACCAGTATAATTCGTGTTTCACTTTCGTTTTTGAGGTAGAAAAGTTTAGGTTGTCTGGAGTTTTTCCAGACCACAGCTGATTTGATCATTCACTGTTTATAGAATACGACGGTACGATCCTTGAGTACGACAGCATGATACGAATACGACGGTACGATCGTTGGGTACGACAGCATGATCCTATAGCCCGGCGGTACCACCTTTGGATATGATAGCCTTTGGATATGATATGCCATAGGGGTCAGATTCAAGACTAGGACATCATACCAGAGGGTTGTACTGTTGTGCTAAGGGTGGGAGGGGGTCATACCATCGTACTATGGGATGGTGTGATCGTGTTTAAGGGGCGTACCATCGTGCTAAAAAAAATGGTGCAGTCGTGTTCAAGGTTCGCACCGTCGTGTTGAAGGGGTCTAGATCATGTCACTACCATCCTTGCCCTTGGAGAAGGATGAATGTTTATACGAACAGACAGAGCTCATTTCATCCTGTTTCACGAAAATGGAACCAAGTTAGCAAAGTTGTGTTACCCTTCCTTATCATGTAAGTTTTACTGGGATAAAAGTAACTCGGGTTAGTTTCAGTGGTACACAGGTTTGACATGATATTTTCCCCAATTTTTTTCTGCTTGAGTCGTTTGGAAATATAATACAACTTATATAATCTAATAGACACCAGCAACATTAATCGAAATCCATATTTTAAGTATTTGCATAACATATTTGTCAACAGAGATGAACATTTGCATTTTTATATTACTCCCTCGTGAGCAAACAAGAGAGCTGAGGTAAACACCATCATGGATAGTCTATTTTCCAACTCGCCATCAACCACCGTTGCGCGGG
>JAUUDZ010430286.1:0-13737 GCA_032361705.1 Panulirus versicolor
TTTCTCCATTAAAACTCACGTCCAAACTAACCTGTTCCTCAACTCTGCTAAACCTAATAACCTAGTTTTTATTCATGTTTACTCTCAACTTCCTCCTTTCAAACACTTTCCAATCTCAGTCACCAACTTTTGCAGTTTCACACTAGAATCGGCAACCAGTGCTGTATTATCAGCAAACAAAAACTGACTCACTTTCCAGGCCCCTTCATCGCCTACAGACTGCATACTTGCCCCTCTCCCACACTACCCCATCCATATGCAAATCAAACAATCATGGTGACATGGAGCCATTCACTCTCTTCTCTTTCTACTAATGCACCCTTGATAAAAACGATAAAAACTTATCACTGTTTCTAGCGGTTTTCCTTCCACGATGTATATTCTTAAGCCCTTTCACAAGGCATCTCTATCAACCTACTCATATGCTTTCTCTAGATCCATAAATACTACATACAAAGCCATCCATCTCTACATATTTCTTGCATTCTTCAAAGCAAACACCTGATCCACATGTATTCTAACACTTTTAAAACCACTTTGTTCCTCCCTGGTGTGATGCTCTGTGCATGCCTTCACTTTCTCAGTCACTACCCTCCCATACAGCTTACCAGGTACACTCAACAACTTATACCTATGTAGTTTGAACACTCACCTTTATGCCCCTTATCTTTATACAATAGCACTAAACATGCATTCTGCCAGTCCTCAGGCAACTCACCATGATCCATACATAAACTGAAAATCCCAACTAACTAATCAACAGCAAAATCACTCCCTTTTTAATGAATTCAATTCAACAGGAACACCATCCACTCCAGTTGTCTTGCCACATTTCATCCTAAGTAAAGCATTTACCATCTCTTGTCTCTCCATTCTCCATGACTCTCACTTCGCAAACTGCCCCAACCCAAACACACTATATCTGCCATCCTATCATCAAACACATTCAATAGTCCTCCAAAATTCTTGCTCTATCTCCTCCTCCCTTCATCATTACTTGTTAGCACCTCCCTTTTTTTCTCTTATCCTGCATTCTGTTATTTTCTTTTCCCTCTCAGTAATAATTCTTTCATAAAATATACTGTTCCTGATATGTTAAGTAAGCTGACTCCTCTATAATTTTTACACTGATCATTACCATCCTTCCATTTGTTCACAGACAATATCATTGCTCATGCCCAATCATCTAGCATCCACTCACTTTTCCAACAACACATACATATTTTGTGCATCCAATTCATCAGAGCATCATCTTTAAACAAAACCACTAGATATCAAAAGCAACAGCACTCTTAATCACTAGATCACTTTCCAACCTAAGAAAGCTGTCTGAGATACAAGACTTACCTAAAACTGGACCATCACTAAATTTTCTTAGATTAGGAAATAGCCTCAAAGTCTGGAGTAATGAGACATATACACTCAATATGTAACCAACTTACACCAATGTGAAAATTAGTAAAATTATTCTCAGATGTGATATTAATCATAGTTCAAAGTAAGAAAACCTAATATAAGCAAAATATCCTAGAAAGTGACGTACCTGAATGTGCAGCCACATCGAGGGTATCAAGAGCCATGTTATAGATATTGATGAGTGTTACGTGCTGGTTAAGTAGTGCCATTTGTCTTGTATGCCATTGGTCAGATAAATCCCCAAGAGATGAGAGTTCCTCCTGCCACCGTCTTTCTTCTGAGATCCACAATCGGCTGGGTAAAGATAATTCAATAAATATTCCATCTATCATAAAGGCTGTGTTAAGTTATAATAAATGCAACCTCATTATGATTAAAAAAAAAAATCCGTACTTAAATCATCAATAAACTGATTTCAATTTATAAAATAAATAAAGGCAGTAGATGATAAAAAAATAACATAAAAGAAATAATTCAAGCAGTTGTGATCAACCACATGCCCCCTTCCAGTCTCGTTTTATTTTACAATATATTCAATGTTATTTACATATAAAAGTTAACATAAAACATACAGCAAGTGTTGAGGGAAAGTGAAGCAGTATCGGCTCTCAGCCATAACCTCAAGTACAGCTATATCCCCACCAAGGCCAGAGTGGAATCTGAAGGTAGCCATTGTAGGATTGTCATAAAGCAGACTAAGGTGACCTTGGGTAGGATGACGAGTCTTGGAATTCAATCTTGGGGGAAGTGATTGCGTTCGACGGTGACAGGCAACAGGTGGTGGGGCCTGAGGATGTTGTTAATATGATCATTACAATGAGACTAAAGACATAATTACATCATTAACACAAACAATGAATACAGAGCAGGATTTCTTACACTGTTAATACACTGAAAAAACTAGTATGGATCTCTAAAAAGATTGTCATACATTACTGTGAACTGACTGTGAAAAGATTCTTCATGATGGAGAAAAGCTACACCAGGTTACATTACATAATGTTTGATGAAGTCAAAAAGTCATTTACACTCATTAGAAAGAAAATAACAATCCCTAACTGGTCAGAGAGACTCCATAGTTGAAGCCTTGAGCCTGCACTTGATCTTACATTGATCAGTGCCAATGGATCATTTATTTTTCATATGTAAGCTAAGTAGATTAACAGACATCTGTTAATTACTGGCAGACATCCATTGGAGAAATATGGCAGGGAACACCTGAGTATCATAAGAAAATTTATGTCAAACTTGTTGGAAACTATAAGTCATAATCTTGGAGAAATTACACAAGCAAAATCCAATATGGCCCATCTGACGACAGCTAAGAAACAAGGTATCAAAATTGTATATTTGTACATATGCATCATGAAATAATGTAAGCAAAACTTTTATATGGTATGCTTTTCCAGTGTTTCAGAAATCAAAGCAATCAAAATTTTGCTAAAAAAGACAACCAGCCCATGTTTTGGAAATAGACAGTGAAAGTGAGTCAAGGGACTTCAGGAACGTACAAGATATAGTATCATTTTTAAGAGTTTCACAAACTATGTACAGTACTATGCAAGAAACGAGGGAGTATGGTGACTTTTATTTCAGAGCTGTAAATATCAATGTGACTTATAATCCATGCTTACTGTTTCAGTATCCCAAATAGGAAGATTTTCTGCTCTACACACAAAAAGAGTAAGGTACATTAATGCTTAAAGATATAAATCAGCATCATCTTTTGTAAATGTTAAAGAAAACCATAATCTATGAAGTTCACACAAAATATTAGATAACATCAATAATCTAAAAAGATCACTTACTGGCTGGTGGTGTGGTGTGGCATTGCTGGGTGTATGTGAAGAAGCATCTACAGACTCTGCTTCTAAAGTCCAAGCAGTTACTGTGATGAATCCTACATTACGGCCAACTGGTGACTGCAAACTAAGGCGTGACCGACCAGTCTCAAGTAGGGCCCCAAGATTTACCTACAAACATAAATAATGATATACAAATAAAAACATCTTTAACCTTTTGTGATTCTTTGCTTTGTGTAAAGCTCATAATGATTAATTTTCAGTAAATCATAAATATAGGAAATTCCACACTACTCTGAATGCAAAGTGCTACATTAGAACAAAAACAACTAAATGTGGTGACTTTAGCCTAAAAGTAGTTATCTCTATATTTGTAGCCACTTTTGTAATTATACATTCTAACGTGATTTCACAATTTCTAAACAAGCTGGAAATATGCATGATGAATTAAAAATAGTACATAATTTGGTCAATGTTTTGGTATAGAATCTTAAGAATTTAGCTACATAGTACATTCCTGTATATCAACGTTGGAAAACCTAATGTAAGCTGTGACTGGATATACACTCTAAAATAGAGAAGCAGAAAGTTGAATGAATAATGCCTTAATGTTGGAGTTTCATTTTCCCAACATATAAGTTCATAAAAGTTTTAAACAACAGTACATTTATGTTACAAAAATTTCTTCCTTGTTTCTGATCCCAATTCAAATTCCTTCACATACTACATATTCACTTAATTATTTCACAGCTAAAAGGTGCTGTCTCTCTTATTCCTTCTCATTCTTTCTTGTTTCCACCTTATGTCTTCTACTTCTCTCTGCCAAAGCTTTGAAAAACTTATCTTTATCCAAATCAGTTAGCCATGTCTTGTAAGTCACAGTATGATAACTGCTTACCTTTCCAAAGAATGTAAGAGAGTATAATATTCCTAACAAATATGTAACAGTAAATCATTCTTAAAAGACATACAACAACAATGTACTCCTGACAAAAGCAAGAGGAGAATGTCCTAACGAGCAAGCAGGTGTAACATGTTCCCAAAAGAGGTCAGGTTAAAGGCACGTGCATGGAGGGGATGGGGGGTATAATATACAATAAACTTAGTAATAATTGTGATAATATATGATTACTTCTTACAATTATTCTAGACCTTTTAGTCCCTAGAAAGAGAATACATCTATGGGTATTTAACTGTTTCAGTGATTTTCACTCATGACCAATGAAACAACCACATCAGTTTCACCACCCTCCTGAAACACTGACAAGTTTATAATGACAAAATTTTCTCTACCTACAGGCAAATGAATTTATTTCATGAATCAAATTTTCCTTGATTACTACTTGCAGCTGTTTCATATCATCAAATAACATAAATCCATTTATATTCAAAACTAATCGTGAGTCTAATAATAAACTTACTTCTAAACAATAGTATTCAATTCTATATTTATTTGACTGATATCAATAATTCATTTCAACTGCCAAATAACTCAAAAGCACTAAGTTCTCTAAGATACAGGGCATTCTAATATACCACTCTTGTTCTGAGCTTATCATCACTGTCCCAGCGATTTCATAATCCTGCATTGATAGCATGTCGACCCCCTGTACGCCACATCATTCCATATCTCACTATTTCATGCGCTCATTTCACTCTCCTACATGTTCAGGTCCTGATTGTTTCAAATCTATTTTACTAAATCCTTCCATCTCCAATTTGGTTTCCCCATACTCCTTGTTCCCTCCACTTCTGACTCATATATCCATTCTTTATTGACCGTTTTTCACTCATTTGCTCCTTATGCCCAAAACAATTAAAGCACACCCTCTTCAGCTCTCTCAACCACACTCTTTTCAATACCCAATCTCTCTCTTACCCTTTCATTACTTATTTGATCAAAATACCTCACACCACACTGTCCTCAAACATTTCACTTCCAACACATCAACCCTCCTCTGCAGAGCCTTATCTATGGCCCAAGCCTTGCATCCATATGATATTGCTGATACTAATTTACCTTCAAACATACCTATTTTTGCCCTCCCAGACAATGATCTCCCTTTCCACACATTCTTCAGTGCTCCCAGAACCATCACCCAATCAACAACCCTAAGACTCACATCAACTTCCATAGTTCCATTTGTTGCCACGTCCACTCCCAGGAATCTTAAAACACTTCACTTCCTCTAATTCTTCTCCGCTCAAACTCAAACCCCCAATTAAATGACAAATATGACCAACAACACCTGGTTCATAATGCACAGAAAGAAGGTAATATTTAGTTGGTTGTGTGGTCAGAAAATGAACCAGCCATTCAACAAAAAACACTAAATTCACCACTGCACTCAGATTGACAGTGAAAGAATAGGAGTAACATATGAAAAGCAATGTAATACTAGCTAAGGCCCTCCACTGACTTACCACAGCTGCATTCTTCATGATTACATTTATCACAATTTACTAAAAACATCATTTCTACATTCGGAAAACATGTAATGCAAATTTTCATACCTAAAGGATAAATACCTAGCTAAGGACTGGAATGCAGAAGATAAAAGTGTAAAAAAAATAGGCACGAATAAGTATAACAGTATGGAACTGTCTGGGAGAGAGGATTTGTTTCAACATGGCATCCCAAGTGTTTTGTAGTGCCAAGGTGGTACAGGGGTCTAAAAGTCTAAAGCCTTAAGATGGGACAATCACCCCTTATTTCTCATTAAACCAGTTAAGTCTCATTCACTGTGATCACAGGAGAAATCCCATACATATAAGTCATGAAATAAGTAAGAAATTAAGCTTAGTATTGAAAGTTACAGTCATTCAGGGATAAACTCCCAAAAATATGGAAGACACTGAAAGAAAATGTGGGCAAAAAAAAACTCCTATGCAATATCTATTTTTACACTTTCTTGGTAAAATAATATTCCTTCATACTTACTGTAGCTTGACCCAGCTGAGTTGTGGTATTTGTGACTCTCTCTCTCACATCATATACTGCTAACCGAACTTGAGTGTTAGCGTCCAATCCATCACTTTTGCGAAAACTTACAGTGGAGAGGAAATTTGGATTGCTAGTTCTCTGTGGAGAAGCAAAGCCCATTTCAGTTAAACAATTTTCGCTGGATCCATTATTTCAAGTTAGGTATCCTACAAGATACCTCCTTATTCAAAGAAAAAAAAATTGTCAATATTCTTTAAATGTTTTGGTCAACAAAAAATTCAACACCCTCCCACCATGACTGATAACAAACACACACACTATATCTTAGTTTTAATAATTACACAAATATGAAATACATTCATCTTTCTCAGTGAAATTCATTTATGAATATCTTCCACATTCCTACACAAACATTACTTATAAGTCACATATATATGAACTATCCATCATTCTGGTATGGCAAGTGCTGGCTTATAAACGAGAAATTTGCAAACTGTTATATTTCAACAGAATGATTCATTTGGAAAAGTATTATTATGCTTTAGAAATAATTCTTAATCCTCAAATATAATAAAAACAGAGCATAATTGCGTTCTATTACTAAAATTTCCATTCCAGTTTTTCCATTACTTGAAATCAAGTACAAAAATCTAAAGTGTTTGTTCACCAAAATAATTACAGATGTGATTAAAAAACATATGACAATGAAGAGATATATTTTCTTTTCTTCCTCAGTTTTACCTTCATGAAATTATTAGGTTCGTTTATCTGAATCCTATATAACAGATAGGATGATAGAAACTTTCAAATGATTTTACAAACACAAAAGAAGACAGCAAAAGAACTTATCTTCCACAACAAAAAAGAAAACCTGGTCTGTAATTTTCTATGAGGAACAAAGGGGACTCCAGGAATAAAGAAAATCAAAAGAAATGATATACAGTATACTCACAATCTGAGAGTGGTAAAGTGATGCAGAAATACTAATTAATACTATTATATGTTATCCCTGGGGATAGGGGAGAAAGAATACTTCCCACATATTCCCTGCGTGTCGTAGAAGGCAACTAAAAGGGGAAGGAGCGGGTGGCTGGAAATCCTCCCCTCTCATTTTTTTTTTAATTTTCCAAAAGAAGGAACAGAGAAGGGGGCCAGGTGAGGATATTCCCTCAAAGGCCCAGTCCTCTGTTCCTAACGCTACCTTGCTAATGCGGGAAATGGCGAATAGTATGAAAAAAAAAACTAATATATGTTAATGTTTCTATGCAATTAGTGCAAGAGCTTGGAACTACTATGTACCAATAATGAAGTGAGAGAGTGACTATCTCACTATGTTCCAAGTACTAATAATGAAGTGAGAGAGTTACTATCTCACTATATAGTATATCAGCTGGCCTTAGTGATCCTAGGCAAGAGAATAGTCGAAGAGATACAGACACTATTCAAAGGAGGATGATCCTCCTTCTGCCCTCCAATCTTTAATATATCAAAGTACAGAAGGAAGGAAGAGATACAGACACTATTCAAAGGAGGATGATCCTCCTTCTGCCCTCCAATCTTTAATATATTAAAGTACAGAAGGAAGGAATGGATAGCATTTTGTTGATTTCATTTTTTAAATCTGCTTGCCTTCCCTGCCTTAACAAGGTAGAATCAAGAATATGAGGCTAAGACATTGAGGAAAAATGCTGCTTTGGCTCCTAAACTCTTCCTACTTTTAGGTGATGATAGAGGATTGGAGGATTTCCAAATCCTTACTTCCACACCATTTGCCACCATCTATGACACAAAAAGAGATACACCGGTTATATTCTTTTTTCCAAATCCATAGGTATAACTATTCATATGCACAGGCTGACACCTCTCGACCTTGATTCTGATTAGTGTAGTCTAGACAAGCAAACCACATATCTACTCTGCTGCTTCAACAATCCTTCCAATTCATTTAATGTTATTAATTGATCTTTAACAAAAAGTCACTCCTGATGATCTATGGAACAACCTTTCATCATATGCTTATTTAAAATCTTTTTTCTCTCTGCTACTCTCCTTTTATTTTACCATACCATTTTCATGTTTCTTTATATCTTCTGAAGATGATACACTACAGAATATCTTCTGCATGGTGCATCGACAGGAGGATGACATGTTGTTTCACAAGCATTTTGAAATAATTTGAATCATAACAATCTCTCCTGTAAGCCCCCCTCTCTATTTTGCATTTTGAAGTATTTTGAATCATAAAAATCTATCCTCTAAGCCCTCCTCTCTATTTTCTGCCACTAATTAGCTCAACTACAAATCAAAATTGTGTTCCAAGGAACCTTTGTGTCACATTCAGTACACCATAGTCACTGGGAATAAAATATGAATGGGTGGAAATATTGTTTGGAAAATATCATAAACATCTCTATTAAGTGTCATGGCAAAGGTCGAATTTACATAAAAGCTATGAGTCAGGTCAAGTTTCATATAAAACATTCTTATTAATAACACAAAAATCAAACTAGAATTATAGGTCTTATGCTAATCAATTTTTCTGATGCTGTGAAACAAATATAAAAGTTTCATGACATAAACATGAATTCTCTTCAAGTTATGAGGCAAGTTTAGTCACAGTTCAAACCTTACAATGAGTGGAATTACTCCTGTATAATCAAATATACAGTTATGGGTCATATGTTGTTCATTCCTCTAGATGCTGAGGAAGACCTGTATAAAGGTTCAGGAGTATCTGACACAGAGATTTTAAGTTTTTACCAAAGTCATATTGAAGGTTACCGTATGAGTACAGACAATGGAGAGACAGATGATGGAGAATGACAATGAACAATGCAATTCTCAAATGTCTCCTGTGCTACATAGGCAACACAATGAAGTTATAATTACTCAGCTACAGAAAAATGATGCGATACTTCATTTAAGTACTAAAGAATTCCTACTGAAGAGATAAACTTGCAATCTAAATTACAAGGTCGATTGAGCTTCAACAGTACAACATAGTGAAATTTTCTCAAAGTTAATCTCATTCAATAAGACAAAGTATGTATCAAGAGCGAGATATTCATGCATAAAAAAAATAGCATGTGAAAGAAAGAAAAAATACATCACTTACTTCAATAACTTCAGTTTGTGCATAGTGAAGCCAAGTGGTCTGCGGTGGATTGAGAACTTGCACAGTAACCCTTGGGGATGGTGGCTGCCCATCACCATCACAACGCAGATTATCACAAGAAACTGATATCTCCAGGAATGGGGGTTCATTGACATCTGTCAGGATCAACAGGCAATTAAACAGTTGGATAGGCAACACTTATGTATTATGCAATAATGTACAAAGTAAAACATGCTGCATGCACAATTATGCCATATATGCGGATATATCTACATTCAATAATTTACATTAACACCTGGATAGCTAGATTGCACCATTTTTAATGATGTATGCAGTATGAAATTAAAGAAAAATAACCTATAATAAGACAATCTTTGTGTTATGAGTGTTACATAAAGATTAATCAACAATACAAATCAATATGTACTGCTGTACACCAAAGTAATAAATAATGTAACGGTAAATACAATAATAATAATAATAATAATAATAATAATAATAATAGTGATAATAATAATGATAATAATGATATCTTTTTTTCATACTATTTGCCATTTCCCGCATTAACGAGGTAGCATTAAGAAAAGAGAGCTGAGCCTTTGAAGGGAATCCTTCTCTGTTCCTTCTTTTGGAAAATTAAAAATGAGATGGGAGGATTTCCACCCCTCCCCCTCCCCACTCCCTCCCATTTTAGTCGCCTTCTACGACGAACAGGGAATACGTGGGAAGTATTCTTTCTCCCCTATCCCCAGGGATAAATAATAATAATAATAATAATAATAATAATAATAATAATAATAATAATGCCATTCCTAAGCTAACAAAGCAGCATCAGGAACAAACGAATAATGGCTTTATTAGTTCTCACACAACCTCTGGATTGCATTTGTGAAATAATAGTAATAACTATTATCATCGTTATCCCGAACTTAAGTGGGTAATATCAGAAACTGACAAACTATGGCTTTATTTGTACACATCCAATATCTAGCTGGCATCTTTAATTCTGTGTACCAAAAACTAGAACCCATCATCAACAACCAAGCCCCAATTAGCCATGGGTCAGTCCACTTGCAGCACATCGCCCCCTGTTTACCACAACGATCCAATCTATTCTATCTACACTACGCCTCCTACTCTCACTCTCCTGAATAGTTAGGCCTCGTTATCACAAAGCCTCCCTCATTTCATGTCCCATCGTATTGATTTCCCTCTCCTCATTGCTCCCTCTGACAAATATATCCTGAAACAATATTTCATCGCTCATCCTCTCCATATGTCCAAACCCCTTTCGGCACACCGCCATGCCTGCCTTGCGCGACATACCGTCCTCAAGCATTTCACGTCCAGTACTCGCCGTTATTCCTTCATCTCCACTCAAGGGCCAAGGATCACATCCTCACAACACTGTCGAGATTACTATACCTTAAAAAAACACATAGCCAACCTCTCCCTTACAGACAATGACCACTCCTTTCACGCGCTCCTTAATGTAGCAGGAGCAGGAACCTTAGACCCTTCTTCCACCCTCTGGCTCAATTCAGCATCCATGGTGGCACCTGCTCCCACGTCCAGTGACACGTCCCTGGAGGCAGACTTCATCACACTAGTTCTTTCACTATATGGACATGTATACAGTGCTTATGTTTGTATACGTGTGTGCGCGTGTGCAAGAGAGACGTGGTGTTTAAAAGTCTCTAGTGTGTTACCTGACTTGCCTTTTCTCCCTTTAAAGTACACGTAATGTGCAGGTGGTACAGCAATTCTCAATAAAGTGTTTGGAATACAAGCATCATTTTCCCTTCGCAGGATTCGAAGCGATGCACCGGTGTGGTGCATCGCATCGCCCGATGAGCAAAGCGATTTCTAAATTTAACTAAAGAAAAAAGACTGTATTTACGATCATGCAGAATGAACGATGCCAATCTATCACTTTCTCCATAGACTGAAGTGATGCGGCACTTAGAGTCGAAAAGAAGGTCGTGGTTACTAATGGCGGAATCATGATATTCAAGCTATGCGTCTAACTTAATATCATGAAACCTACACATTAGCTCCGGACCTCCCGAAAGCCATCACAACATTACTTGTACTAGGTTCCTCCGCTTCCCCACCAGCTATCTCGTTCATAAATGTTCTTGACTTGAAATTTATGTGGGAAGGCATCTAACTGGTGATGAATATATATTATTTGTTAGGAAATATAGAAAATAGTCGTATGTTCTATATATAAACGGATACCGCGGACTCGATTCGTAGCTCTAGGAGGAACTTAACGGTGGCTCCTCCCTTCCCTTAGAACTAAGCGTCGGTGCTGTTGACCGCCATACCCCATACCTTACGTAATGGGAGGTGAACCCACGAAATAAAAATGTACCTGACAATCATGCGGCCGTCAGGCGGGAAAAGGGAAGTCGTAGTTACTAACGGGTAAGTCGGGTTTCTAATCTTAACGCAGTTCTATGATCATGAATCTTCCACATTAGCTCCGGACCTCCCGACCATTGGTGGAATAATATTGTAAAGTGATCCCTACCCTGTCGCTACGTTACTAGTGTTTATTTATGTCATTAGTCTTTTTCAGATACCCTGTCGCTACGTTACTAGTGTTTATTTATGTCATTAGTCTTTTTCGGAATATATTTTATAAGTGGGCAAACTATCATCGTCATTTTGTAATGCATTACTAGTGTTTATTTATGTCATTAGTCTTTTTCAGAAAATATTTCATAAGTGGGCAAAGTATCATCGTAATTTTGTAATGCACGGTTACAGCAGTACAGAAACTTTGCTCTACGATTCTAGAATTGTAAGGAAACTTATTGAACTTCAACACGTCACGCAAACTTCTCTGTTTTCATGTCAGCATGTTATTTAAGTCGTTTGTGGTTGGTGTTTTAAAGCAGTAGTTGTAGCCACCAAGAGCAATGCGAAGATTCATTTTCACAAGTAGAATTACTAGCTCCTGCTCTGATGCTAAGGACGGAACGTACCTGACCAAGACACTTACTTACCTTCCTTCCCCTTACTCCTTACCCCTCTTTTCATTTCAGCTCGGAATCATCACAAATATGTTCTTCGTCAAGCACATCATCACACAAAAGTGTGCTGATCTGACTTCTGTTCACAGATCCTTCAGGTCCTCAACTAAAAGTATTTCCATCCAATAAGTTCTAAATTATCAAACCTCCCCCCCCCCCTCTCATCCAATCCGTCTGGAGTTAACTCGCCAACTGATAAAGCCACTCTCTTTGGTAACTTACTTCCTCTTATTTAACTCTGAATGATTTTGTATCCATATCTGCCCACATTTCCACTCAGTGAACCTATATCATCTATATTTGCCTCTGGAGATGCCTTCCCAGCTCCAGGTGAACATGGCGTATGACCCAGATGGCATAACTCCTCTAGTCGTCTTCAGAGAACTTGCTCCGATCCTTGCTCGCCTATTTCGACCCAGTCTAAATACCCCCAGACGTTTCCTTCTTCTTGGATACATACATGCCTTGCCGCAGCCTCTCCTCCCTGCCCTTCCAATGGTCGTCAAATTGCTCTCACTTCTGCCATCTCCAGTCAATGAAACGTTCCTTGATTCTCACTTTCTCAAACACTAAGATTCCATTCCTTTCTGATCAACAATATGGACTTCGCAGTGTTAGGTCTACTTGTGATCCCTGCTATCTGACTCACCCCTGGTCCTCCTCTCTCAGTGATTCTGATAGAACTTTTGCCATGGCCCTCGAACATTTCAAGACATTTTTCAGGGTGTGGCACAGGTCTCTGCTTTCTAAACTCCCCTCTTTTGATTTTTCTGCTTCTCCCAGCTGTCATATGTATAGCTTCTTCCTTCCTGCCCATTCTACTGCAGTGGTCGTTGACGGGGCGACTTCTCCTTCTTAGTGCTAATGCAGAACGGAGGAGGCACTACCGAAGTTCCCTGGTTGAGCAGTAGGAGACAGGAGGCACTACTACCCAGGTCCCCTAGGGGGTGGGGGGAGGCGATGGTTCCCATGGCACTGCTGCAGAAGAGACGATCAGCGGAACCTCACAGAGGTCCATTCAGACGGAAAAACGAGTCAGAGTACCATAGAAACGCGGCTGAGTTAGGCTGTGAACGACGAAGCCCCTTGGGGCTCCTGCTGGAGTACTTCATTACTTAAGATTTTGCCAAAAGGCAGGGCCGTGGTGCGTAGCCCTCACTGCAGGAAGATCTGAGCCAAAGGAAGAGTAACCTGTAGGGGAGGATAATGTTAACAAGTTCTCCAGAAAATACAGGGAGAGAACAACCAGGAGACATCAACATGAAATCGAGAAAGAAAAAAGATGTACAGAAGTTCTTTTATAAGAGCAGTGGGAGAATGGAATGTACATATAAATATACATATAATTACATTATGTACATAAAGAACATACATATGATTACAAGTCATATTAAACACATGCTGTTCACATGCATAATA
>JAUUDZ010430308.1:0-25337 GCA_032361705.1 Panulirus versicolor
AGGGGGTTGTCATTTCATGTGTGGCGGGGTGGCAACGGGAATGAATAAGGGCAGACAGTATGAATTATGTACATGTGCATATATATGTACGTCTGTGTGTGTATATATATGTATACGTTGACATCTATAGGTATGTATATGTGTATGTGTGGACGTGTATGTATATGCATGTGTATGTGGGTGGGTTGGGCCATTCTTTTGTCTGTTTCCTTGTGCTACTTTGTGAATGCGGGAGACAGCGACAAAGTGTAATAATAATAAAAAATATGTTTTTTTTGTAAACCCCACAAAGGAATGATAAAAGATGAGGATGAAGTTGTATACTACCCCTTCCTTTTGAAGCAAGCTGTCAAAGAAATAATCATCGACTGACAAACTGACTTGCTACTGTCTACCTGACATAAAATTGGCACTACTACCTGAAATTATGAGATGGTGCTGGTGTAAGCTCTTAAGGCAGGCACCAGGTCATGATCATATATGACTATTATGTCATTAGGGTGATGGTACTGAGGAAGCAGGATTCAGCATACCGTGTTAGAGCAATATGGAATAGAGATTTTGCAACAAAAAAAGTCACTAGTTCAAAGTCTTTAAAGCAAAGACAGCCACTCTGTTAGGATACTTGCCATCCCAGTTAATGGAAGTTTATACCTTAAACATTAATGAAAGAGTGTAGATCACAGATAGTCAGTTGCTTCAAGGAGATTGAAACAACAAACATTATTCACTAATAAAAGCAAAACTAATAAACACTAAAGATAATCAATTATCTTACTTTTCTGCCCACATCTTTCAGCTGAATCTTTCTGTCTCGATGATATGGAGTATCAAAAAATTCTCCCTCTTCTAAAGGAAATTCTTCACCATTTAAGTGTATAACTTCATATCCTATGTCCTTTGCCTCATCATCACTGGAAACATCAGAAAAAGTTAGATACATAAAAATAGGACCTTGACTACTTCCTTCACTTAATATCTATTCTTTAAAGGACAATATCTAAACTCCCCAAGGCCAGTGATGGGGACTGTCTTCCACATCACAGTAAAAGCAGCTGCCTTCCCATATCTTGTTAGAAAGGCACTGCCTGTAATGTGTCAGTGATACGTACAAACCACAATATAACAATCACAGCCCAAAATGTCAGATAAGTTTCTTCTATTCATAAGGCATTAGTAAAGAAAAAAAAAATGCTTAAGGAGGCAAAAATTTTCTCATACCTGTTACTAGGTGACTTGACTTTGTTAGGCAGAATTGCATTATATGCTGAAGAGCAAAAAGTAATGTACTTCAATATGTAGTCAGTTCCCAAGAAACATCTTGTGCTTCGCGCTAGTAATCTTGATGATGTTGGATTAACTAGAAGTGTGATGCCAGACCATCCATGTGAGCATGTTATCCCCTGCGTTGGCACTGCTGCAATGTGTATATATGATCAGTTTATTCAATTTCCTCTCATAAATAATAGTACTCAGAATCAGAGACAGTATAACAAAATAACAACAATGAATAATGAAGAATTATGGATATTCTCAGAATGTATGCTGCAATGAAATAAAAAAATGGGTTGCATGGTACAATAAGCAACGAAGAGTAACTCAGGCAACACATGTATTGTTAAAGGAGAAGAGCTCAACCATAACCATGTGGGAGACAGCTCTTACAGGTTTGTCAGTGCCATGAGGAACTAATTTTAGTTCAGGTTGTACCTCTTAATCCGGCACTCTGTGGTCCAGCAACTCCCATGGTCTGGCACATTTTGCCACAATCAGTTTGTGGATCTGAAACCTGGGTGGCGCTGTTAGCAGCGATAAGGTGCCAAAATGTGTATACAGAAAAAGACATAGTGCTGCCATGGAAGCTTAAAGTGTGACGTCGTATTAAAAGAATCCATAAAAACTCGCAAGTCTCTTTCACACAACCAAGAGCAAAATGTACTAGTTGAAAAAGTGTACGAGCTGGCTGCCTGGCTGGCACTGATGCAGTACAGGCTGGCTGCCTTGATGATAACAATATAACAACAATAATAACAAAAGTCAACTAAAGCCTAATACTGACCTATGGTCATTCATTACATTAACTACTCATCGCAAAGCTGCAACAAAGTTTGACGATGAATTTGCACAGATAGTGGCAGCAGAAAGCTTTGCCCCAGAACAAGTGTATAATGCTAAAAATCTGCCTTGTATTGGCATCATATGCCACAAAAAACCCTTGGCCAAGCTATTGAGGAGTCTCCATCTGGGGATACTTTTGATGTAAACTGAAGTAACAATAAAAACCTTGTTTGAAAGATTTATTGGCAGTATTATTTCCTATTTCAAGCTTTGTTCTACCTTTGATAACACAGCAATATGTATATGAAATGAGCTGGCAAGACTAGGGGTCAGATATATGTTTACATAAGTGGTTCCCTTAGGGGGTCAATATCTGTTTTCTGGCATCATCTGTGGTCTGGGAATGGCCAGGTCCCAAGGTTGCTGGATGAAAGAGGGTTCAACCTGTAATACTGGCCTCTTCTATGTGGCAATTAGTATGCTCAAATCCTTTGCTGGTGTGGTTGCAGGGAAAGAAGAAAAAACAAACAAACAGGGAGTCCAAGTTTTTGCAGAATTACTGTTAGAAAATAAAAAAAACACCTATTGGGTATAATTGGGAGACAGGGTATTCAGTGAGGTGAATATGAATGGTGAGAAACTTGTGGAGTTGTGTGCTGAAAAAGGACTGGTGACTGGAAATACCTGGTTTAAAAAGAGGGGCATACATAGTTTACATGGGTGAAATAGGAAAATGGTAAGTGGGTATTACTGGATAACACACTAACTGAAAGGCATGCAGAAGAGATGTGAATGTGATGAAAGGGGCAATTGGTGGGATGTCTCACCATTAACTGGTGAAGGCAAGAGTGAAGATTCTAGAGGTTTTCAGAAATAGAAGAAACAACATCAATGAAAAGAGGATAGTGAAAATAAGTGAGCTTGGAAAAGAGATGTGTGTGTAGAAATGCCAGGAGAGCTTGGATGTAGAATGGCAAAAGGTGAAAGTAAATGAGGCAAAGGAAATGGGTGAGGAAAGAAAGATATTGAAGGAAGCATTGCTGGCATAGGGATAGGAAGTGTGTAGTACATGGAAGGGTAGTGAGTGGAGGGATGATGAAATGAAGTTGCTAGTGAAAAGAGAAAAGGGAGGTGTATGGGTGGGACTTACAAGGAAGGAAAGCAAATGAGTGGGAAATGTACATGAGAAAGTAGCAATAAGTCAAGAGGAAAATGCAGGGGTTGAAAATGAGGGCAAATGGGAAGTGAGATGAGTGATTAACATTAATCATCAGGGAGGATAAGACTTGGAAGGAGTTTAATAGAAAAACAAGAGAACAAACAAATGGAAACACAGTGAAAGGGG
This sequence comes from Panulirus versicolor, assembly GCA_032361705.1. Taxonomy (NCBI): domain Eukaryota; kingdom Metazoa; phylum Arthropoda; class Malacostraca; order Decapoda; family Palinuridae; genus Panulirus; species Panulirus versicolor. The sequence continues at coordinate 3,404 of JAUUDZ010430308.1, forward strand.
CAAACAGGAAACTGGTTACAAGGTTGGGATGAGGTCAAGAGATGGAGTAGGTATTTGAAGGATTGTTGAATGCATATGATGATAGGATGGTAGATGTAGGGTGTTTAGGATGGGAAGATGTGTGAAGTGAGTAATGAAAAATGGTTTGCTAAAGAGATGAGAGGTGGTGAAATACTTGTGTAAGAAGATATGTGACAAGGGAGTTGGAATACATATCACATTTGAATTTCTTGAGAGGTAATAATTTTTTTGATTGGTTAGTTAGGATTATCAATATATTCATGCATCATGGTGATGTGCCTGAGGACTGGTAGAATGAAAGTATAGTGCCACTGTATAAACATAACTAGGATAAAGATGAGAGTTCATTTTATAGAGGTATAAATCTGTTAATTGTAACTGGTAAGTGTAAAGGAAAGTAGTGTTTGAGTGGGTGAAGGAATGGACTGAGTGCATTAGACTGGGGAGGATCAGTATGGTTTCAGTAGTGGTAGAAGATGCATGGATCAGATGTCTGCTTTACAGAAAGTGTGGGAAATACCTAGAGAAACAGGTTTTATATGTGGCATGTATGGATCTAGAGAAAACATATAGAGTTGACAGAGATGCCTTGTAGAAGGTCTTCAGAATATATGTTGTTGAAGGAAGCTGCTAGAAGTTATGAAAGTTTTTATAAAGGGTGTAAGGCACATGTATAAGTAGGAAGAGAGGAGGGTGAGTGGTTACAAGTGAAGGATGGTCTGTGGCAGGGGTATGTGATGTCATGATGGCTGGATTTGCATGAAAAATTGCAAAAGATGGTGACTGACTTTGGAAGACTGTGTGAAAGGAGGAAGTTCAGAGTAAATGTGAATAATAGCAAGGTCTTTAGGTTTAGCAGGTTGAGGAACATTTTAACTGAGTCACAAGTAACTTTGGAGAAAATCTGGAAGTGAAGTGCTTTAGATACCTGGGAATGGATGTGGTGGTAAATGATACCATGGAACAATGTGCATACATTTCACTCTCCTGCATGTTCAAGCCCTGAGCGCTCAAAATATTTTTCATTCAATCCTTTCATCTCCACTTTGGTCTCCCTGCACCCCTTGTACCATCAACTTCTGACACATGCATCCTCACTGTCAAACTTTCCTTAATCATTCTCTCCATATATTTCGACACCATTTTAGCACACTCTTCAGCTTTCTCAACCATGCTCTTTTTATTACCACAATTCTCTTTTACATTTTAATTACTAACTCAATCAAACCAACTCACATCAGACAATGTACTCAAATATTTCATTTCTAACAGTCCCAACCTCCTCCAAAGGGTTATCAATAGCCCATGCTTAGCATCCACATGATTATGCTGAGACTCCTATACCTTCAAACACACCCACTTTTGCCCTCCCAGATAATGATCACTCTTTCAACACAATCCTCAGTGCTTCCAAAACCTTTACCCCTTCACCCACTCTATGACTCACTTCTGCTTCTATGGTTCCATTTGCTGCCATGCTCACTCCCAGGTACCTAAAACATTTCACCTCCTCTAATTTTTTTCCATTCAAACTTACATCACAAAATGGTGATGGAAGGATGAAGTGAAGAAGATTTTGAGCCATCATAGCCTGAACATGCAGGAGGGTGAAAGGTGCACACGAGATAGAGTGAATTGGAATGATGGTATACATGGGTCACATGCTGTCAATGGACTGAACCACAGCAAGTGAAGCATATGGGGTAAACCATACAAAGGTCAGTGAAACCTGGTTGTGGATAGTGAGGTGTGGTTTCTGTGCATTACACATGACATCTAGGGGATGGATGTGAGCAGATGCAGCCATACTTCATCTGTTCCAGGGACTACCCCATTAAAGTGAGAAATGGCAATCAAGTAAGGGAAAACACTTAAAGCAATACAAATTAATTTGTACTGCTTTTAGTGTTGTCCCTTACTTTTTATGTACTATGTACTCTGGTTTTTTCTAAGTGTATATAAATACATTTTGTTTGTATTTCATACTCAACATCCAAGTTCTGTGATGCAGTTTTTTATTTTCTGTATATTCCTGATGATGCCTCTGTATAGGCAAAAGCTGGATTAAAATAAAATGGATAATTTTGGACAATTATCTTTGAATACCCACCTAATGGTAGAATAATACTGAGAAAATTAGAGAACATAAAAAAGATTTATAATCTAAAACAGGTAAGTCAATATTATCCAAGACATCAATCAAATATCCTAAGAGGTCATCAACTGGAACTTTTGTGAACAAGGATGAAATGTAAAAACTTGCCAGTTTGAAATCAAAATCACCATGGATATCATTAAGCTTATTAACTAAATCTACATTGTTCATGATATTAGAATATGATATCTTACCTACTAGTGAACTTAATAGAGAAAATAACCATTTTGATAATTCCTATGTTTTTACTGAATTGATAAAGTTGTGTATAAAAGACTGTTGTGTATTTCAATTTAATGGAGAATATTATGCTCAGGGATTGAGTATGGTGATGGGTAACCCTCTTTCACCTGTATTAAGTGATCTTTCCATGGAATTCTTTGAAACAAAATTACTAAGGGATATCTCACCCTCTAAGGCAATCTCCTTTTATTAGTACCTTCTATCAACTTTACTGTGGAAGTGGAAAATAATTATTACCATTTTCAGACTGCATGACCCATAGGGTTAGAAATGTTTAAGTTTAGCATATACATAAAACCCACCATATATTCTAATGAATCCAAGTTAAAGTATCCTAGATCTTTCATTGATAAATCCCTTAAGTTGGCAAAGAAATCATCTTATTGTTAACCCAAACCTCTCCCTGACACCAAGGATCTTTTAGTTCTCCCTTTTAATGACAATTTTACATTACTTCCCAGGTTGCTTAAATCCTTCAATATAAATGCGGCCTTCAGCAATAACAATACTTTATAGAATATCTTAATCAGGAACTCATAAGAAAATTCAGTGGGCTGAATGCAAAACTTGTAATATGTTGGGTAGACTGGTAAAGATCTTTATGTTAAACTTAAGCAATATAAACATAGTATAAGAACATGACAAAAAATCAAATGCTTTGTTTAATCAAGATAAAAATTATGACCACTGCATTGACTTGATAGTGCCAATTCAGTTATCAACTGTAACTCCTTTACCATAAGAAATATCATTAAATCTCCTATCAAATACACACAAAATTGTAACATTAACATAAGCGATTATGATTTGACAGCTGATGATGTTCAGAAGAGATTACCATGGAGTCCATGTCCATAGCCATGATTTAAGTAAAATCCCTTAATTAAGACATTAATGACCCAACTAGGTCAATGGACTGCCAAGCATACTTTGACTACTCACTTTCCTGTGGGCTAAGGAAAAGCCAATAACCTTCTTACATTTAATACCTAAATAAAATTACATAAATCCCCATAACCTGACAGAGATGTCTCTGTGTATGCAGTCACTGGGATATCTTAACATCTAAGGTTACTCACAGCATCAGAAATAATATGGCTTGCATCCTAAACAACTGCTTAAATACCTAAGGCTACTAACAGTATGTGAAATAATGTGTCATGCATCCTAACACAAATCCTAATAGTAACTAAACATCCTTTTTCACAATTGCAAAGAATTTCTTGTTATCTGGTGCTAACAGTTCACCTAATGGTTCAGTTTGTAACACATGTTCTTAGCTGGATTTTGAGTAACTGGACTGCAGTAGGGTCTCTGGGCATGTGTGTCCATGGCCTAGCAATGAACCCTCATTCTCCTTGTCAGGTCAGTCCATACTCGCATTTCACTCAACAGCTGGGTCAAGCACGCCACGAGCACATCCTTAAAAGTCTTCCCAGCTGGGACCCTGACTGTTGCCCTACAGGTGTTCTACCCAAACAGGTGCTCGACCCAACCAGACTTACCGGGATCTAGTGGATGTTGAATGCTATGCCCTCCCCCGGCTGGGTAACTGTTTCTATGGAGACAGGATGCTCACCGAGTCTTGTCTGTGTACTGCGCGACTCGAAATAACTGGCAAATATTTCAGTTCCCTGGTTAATTACTTCACTATGTCACTTTGTGACTTTTCCACACTCAATATATTTTCATGGTGTCATTATTCGAAACTGTATCACTGTATGTTTGTGTTTGAGTACCGTAAATAGTAAACTTTTGCACTTGGTTGAATCCCATATGGGAACTGCTATAAATGTGGACATCCCTTATGGGTTGAACAATTTAGTCTCTATAATTAACCTACAGCTATATTCATGATGCAGGCCATGGGTGATTTCAAGTGCCAATTCCTTACATTATTCTTACAATATGATGAACTGCTCCTTACTAGCAAACAATATTACAAGAGTACCTTGTGACTACGCAGGGCTGTCACAATTAGTAGCCTTCCCCCTTACAGTGGCTCTAGTGATACTGTATACTATATGCACTAATCACATCTGCACTTTCTTCATCATTTCCAGACCCTTCACTCATCAGAGGTTACATATTTGCCCATGAAATTGTTATCTACAATCATGAGTGAAATCAGATAAATGAAGTCTTAAAGTAACTTGACTGATCACCTTTTAGACTTCTCTTTTTGAAGTTAAACTGATTCATGTTGTTTGATCTACTCTTACAGGATTTGTTTCTCATCCTGGGAATCATCTTAGCAGCTCAACGCTGCACTTTCTCCGTTCTTTGTCTTTTTTTTAGGTAATGTAACCAAATTTGAACACAATATTCAAAATGGGGATGAACCATTGAAATGTAGAGTAAGTATAATTTTCCCTGGCCTTAAATTCGAAGGCCCTACCTAAAAATCAAAGAATTTTCTTCGCACATTTCACTGCTTCTGTGCAATGCTTACCTGGTTTTAAGCCACCAGAGATTATTATGCCTAACTTTTTCCTCATTTACCTTTTGGAGTTCAACAGAATTTGCAGTGACACTTGCCATTTTGTTTTTACTAATGATGTGTAAAACTCTACACTTACTGATATCAAAATTGAAGCTGTAGACATTCAAGGTCATTCAAAGATTTATTTCCCAGCTTTGTATCATCAACAAATTTTGATATCTTGCTATGCAGCCCATAAGCAATGCCATCACTACATGAAAAAGAGAACTGATCCCAAGATCCTTGTAGCCCTCCACATGTCATGTATAACCATTCTGAGGCTTGAACATTAATCACAATTCTTTGTGCATGGCCAGTCAACCAATCTCCTATCCACTAAGTACAACCCTCTCAATGCCATGTGACTTAAACTTTGTTAGTAACCTTTGATGTGGCTCATTATTGAATGCATTTTGAAAATCTTGACAGATGACATCAATGGCTTTACTTTTGTTATAAATAAAAGAAATCAAGAAAAATTTTCCAGAAATGAGTGATTCGTCAAACACCATGCTAAGAATCTTTCATGAAGAGAGGGTCTTCTTAATGGTTTATAATTCTATCTTGAGTGATGGTTTCTATAAATTTTCTGACTTCATACATTAAGCTAATTGGAAAACAATTTCCAAGCAGTGACTCATTACCATTTTTGAACACTGATGTTACATTGGCAAACTTCAATCAAGTTGATACTTTTCCCATAGCAAATGACTTACTGGAAAGAAGGGTCAAGGAATCAATGATCATGTTTTCCTCCTCTTTCACTGTCCTCAGATAAAATTCATCAGGGTCTGCCATTTCATTTATTTTCATTTACTTATTGCTGATGGTATATCTTAAGCTTTTATGTCAACTTGCTGAAGAATGTCCTCTCTTATTAATAAAACTGAATTTGAGATATGGGCTCTGTCTTAGATCATAATAATGCAAAAAAGTCATTTAAAATTTTTGCCATGGCTTCATCATCTTGAACCAAGTTATTGTCTTCCATAATAAATGGACCAATTGACTGGGTAACGACTCTCCTGCTTCTAACAAATATGTAAAACTCCTTAGGTCTTACATATTTTCAGCAACATGCACTAAATATTGATATTAACTTTGTCATATAACTCTTACTTTCTCTACACAAATCTGCATAACTTACTCTATAATGTTGGGTTTCTAATGGGCTACTTTCTTCGGCAACAGGCACTTTATTTCACCAATTCATGTTCGTTTTAGAAACAGATCATCTACTATGCACTGGCACACATGTTCCCTCTACTGCTTTGAAAGTTTTAATGAAGGTTTTCCAATCTTGTAAAGTGTAATGCCTCCAAGACCCAATTTCTACCCATTTCTCTATTGAAAACTCCTCACAACTCTCGTCTCTCCTTTGACGGATATGTAATTCCACCTCTTGACTTAACGAACATCCTTGGCATTATTGTAAGATCAACTCTTTCTTGAAAACCCCCCATTACAGGAATAGCCAAGTCTGCCTCTAAGAAACTGGGTGTCCTGTTTAGATGTCAAAACTTCTTCTCTTATGTACAGTTGCTCTGTTTATACAAGGGACTGATTCATCCTTGTATGGAGTACAGCTCTCACATTTGGGGTGCTCCTGGCTCTGCATCCTTACTTGACATAGCTGAGTAAAAAGTGGTCCGACTTATAGAATGTCCCAAGATAGCTTCAAAACTTGACCCCATTGCCCAATGCCACAATGTTGATTCACTTTCCCTCTTCTATAGGTATTTATTTGGTTTTTGCTCCAGAGAGCTGTCTCCGTGTGTGCCCCCACCACTAGCTAGACCACACATTACTCAGCAAGCTGCTGCATCACGTGATTATTGTACAGCTATTGGCAACTCAAAGGTGGGCCATTTTGATACTTGTTTCATTCCCAACAAGTCGAAACTCTGGGACTTTCTACCCTCTCATGTCTTTCCCAGTAACTATGACCTGGCACATTTCAAAAGACAGGTCTTTCACTTTCTCAAAAATTCATTAATACTTTCCTTTATCTTTTCTTGTACTGGTTTATAATCCTTTCTATTTTTCAATTACGGCCTGCCCTTGATGTGGACTCAAGGTAGTTAGCGCAATTAAAGAGCATGTCCTCATATTTGATGAAATGATAATACTTTCAGTGTCATCATGCAATAACCTTAATCAGTCTGGATATGCTCATGAAACTGTCAAACACTGCTATAACTCTATCTATCCAGGGATGGCTTACAATCAGAATAACAAAAGACTGTGGAATACTATTTCCTCCAATGTCTCTCCCTATTAAGGAGAACTCATATCTTTTCTTGATATTTGGCACAATCCTCTTTTTGAAGAAAATACCCCATAATATTAGAGGTCGAATCCATAATTTTCTTCTCGATGCTACTGAACTGTATCCTTGGCAATAAAGTTAGAGAACATTTGTACGTTACCTGTTAAGGTATATCGAGATGCACATAACTAAATTCACCCAAGTTTTTTCAATGTTTGAACTCCACTAATTCCCTCCACTTCAAAGCTCTGCCAAATTAAGACGGGGGATCAAGACTCATGTATTTCTAGTTTTTTATATCATCTCGGCAGGTAAAAATTAATTTAAAGTGCGTATTTGTACCTCATCAATCAGGAGAGGTAGGCAGCCATCAATGTGGCCCAAACTGACAGTTTTCCCCAATATTTACAAAGACTTTAACCCCCAACTGAAAGTTTGTCCCCTACCCTCTGTTTGGTACGTTAGGTGGGGATAGGTAAGATTAGGTTTGATTTGGCTTAGCTAGGCTTGGCTACACTAAGCTACGTTACGCTCAGTTATTTCAAGGTGGCTTAAGTTTGACTAAATTAACTTTGGTTAGGTTAGGTTTGATTAGATTATTAGGTTTACTATTAGCGGCTAATGGCCGCTAATCATGATTCTAGTGCAATGCATTATACAATTTGACTTTTCATCCACTGGGCCAATGTGAATTAGAAAATGACAGCTTCAGTAAAATACTGTATCATACTTGATACTGAAGAGCAAAATAAACCATAATAATCCATATCTATTTCATGGAGTTAATTAGCACTATGACTGTGGTGCATATACCATGGGTGGTATCTGAATCGCCTGACCACCAAAAAGCATCTAACACACACACGCAAATGTCATTTGCATCTTTGGATTCAAATACTCTCTTAATGATACCAATTACATTTATTCTTGATTAAAATAGTGATGCAGGGCTAAACTAAGACAAAATCCTCTGACATTTTGTGGGATTATATCATGCATGATGAAACAAAAAGCCTATAAGAGAAACACTACTTTTATGGGTGTGATATCTTAACTTTTCTTGAATGGAATCTTTGTTACTAGTGAAAGAAATGATGTAAAAGAAAGGAATTTTTTCTTACTGCCCTTTAAAACTATCTTCCAACATTAAATCTATAATGGTAAGATCATGAGGGGTAATGAAAATGTGGTGTCAAATAATACCATGATATTGCAAATGTAGGAAATCAAATAATATGCACTTGTAACATCACAGACTGCATTTGTGAAGATTTCAATATCACTATGCAGTCCTATGAAAAATGTTGAGTACTCCAAATACCTCCACCCAGTTCTATTATTTGACTGGTAGTGTAAACAGTGAGTTCCTAGGACAAAAGAGATATAATAATTTGATCCTGTTTAGGAAAGATCTCATAAACACTAAATCAAGGTCAAAAACTTAAGAAGACATCTGAATTCACCCAATGTATATACAAAACTGATTAAATCAGATTCAAATGTTACGAGGCATGGCGAAAGTAACTGGAATGATTAAGTATCAAAGGCTAATAGGTATTTCTACACTCTTCAGGCAGGTTTCCTTATCGTAGTACAGCATCATTTGCTTTTTAGAATCTGAACAAACGTCAAGTAAATATTTTGGTCAGCCGTTTGCAGGACTGTCAAGTTCCTATTGTCCTTGTACATAGCACAAATGTGAAATGATACTGGGACGCCTATGCGTCCCTTCTGTTCATTTATTTTTGCAGAAAATCAACAAAAGTGTTATGAAAACATCACAAACTGTCAAATGTTGATTTTGGGTGTTTTAACCAAACAGGTTTCCATCTGCCTCAAAGCCCTACCAATTTTATAAACAAAAATTAAGGAGTTACAGGTGATACACACACAAAAAAAAGGAATCCACAACTTGCCTATCACCTCTACACGTTGTAATGGCGCATCCCTGAAAATTTTGTGGATTTCTATCACCTAGAAAGGTGGTGTTAGTAAACTACAAAATTACCAATGGAACAGAACTTCCTAACAACTAAAAAAAAAAAAAGAAAGAAACTGGCCTGATATTGATACTAACTGTTGATGTTTAGGAGACGAGGGCTGCCGGCAGAGCCTTGTCTACGACGACCTGGCCAAAAAGTATTCCTTTTCACGGCAGAACTACTGCAATACCTGTTCATCCTTCTCACGGCAGAACTACTGCAATACCTGTTCATCTTTCTGACGATCATCCTTCCACCACTCACTACCACCTTCCTGTCGTCTCCTCAAACTTATCTTGTGCAGTTGAGATAATTCTTTCTAATGTTCACTTATTGTATTTCGAGATCCATACTCCCAATTAGTTCGATAGAGTCCGAGCACTTTTAACTTGAAGCTTGTATGAAACAGAGATAATGTAAACAAACCCATGCAAGTGAAAATACCTGTTAATTTCACCATAATAGCTATGGGGATAAAACCAAACTTTACATAGAAATTTAGATTCTAAGCATGCTTAGATATATCATATCGTCAGAATGTATCATAAACAAAAGTATAAACAAGCATTTGGTATTAATTCATTGGTCTTACAAAGGATGTAAATGTCATTAGTACACTACAAGAATTACCTTATCCATTGAATTTTTTACAGTAATAGAACTGATATACAACTCGTTTGGACATGCAGTAATGAAATTAAGATACAACCGGTTTTGACATGTAAAATAATGTAATCTTAATAATAAAGACATCCCTTGGGGCAAAATCTTTTATCTTTCCATTATCAATTAACCAAAGGAAATTTTCTTTTAGAGAAGTTATCTGTTCCTATATGGTAGGATTTTTCCATATTCTATTACATAATGTCGTAATGCATATGCATCCCTCATATGACAGTTGGCAAGATTGACCCATCCTTAGTCTCATTATGACAGAATCAACAGATGGTAAGATACTTCCGTAGGTTTCATTAGTGTTTTTGTAGAATATGAAAATAATACTGTAAAATCTCTATGATAATCACTTCTTGGATGTTCCCATTCTTTTCTTTTTCTTTCCGTTTCTTTCTTTATTGTTCTCAACTTTCATGGCTAATGGTATCTGTATGTAGCTTTTTGGCCAATTTGTCAGTCATTTCAGTCAACTTAATACCCATATGTGATGGAATGCATACAAACTGCACAGTACATTCCAGTCATTTACAAATATTAACAATATGAAAGTTACATGGATTTTTACTCTGCAAGGCTTCAAGTGCACTTTTACTGTCAACCAAAATATATACATTTTTACCCAACTCTATAACAACCTGAAGTCCTTCATGAACCGCATGCAGTTCAGCCAGTGTGGATGTGTCGTTACTCATTCTTTTACAAACTTACATTTACATATTATTGGTTGATGACAAAAAATCCCTAGTGAAAACACCCCATCCAGTTTGACCGTTACCTAACAATGATCCAACTCTAAATCTATGAACAAAATTTCGTTTGGGAAACTTTTTTTTTCTTAAAAAGACATATCGTAAATAACGGATGCCAATCATTTTTTCCCCATCAAGCGGCAAGATATCTACAGCAGTGCGTCAGTCCTGCCACGGCTTGAATCTCAGATAAGTTTGTAGTGAAATACAGTATCTATTTACTCCATACTCCATCATAACATTATAGTGTCTGTATATTTGTACCTAGTCAACATTTGGTCTTTCATTTAAACACATTATTGCACGGGACAACTTATCTCTTCTTGATGGTCCAAACTGTAGCAGCTACTGCAAGTTCCTTGTACTCTGTGTTTTATACTCAGTAGATCCAACTCCATTCTCATTATTTCAGTTCTAGTATTCTGTTGACAACCTCTTGGCTTCATTTTAAATAACTTCATGCTTTTGAATAGCCTTCTTACTGCACATTGTGAGAAGGGGAGCTCTTAATGGTATTATACGTCCTTTACATGCATTCTGCAGGTAATTTCTCTCATAATTTACTGTTGGACTTATGCCCTATGTGCATCCCAAGGTATTTGTGCACATCGGCCTTTTATAACCTTAATCCATTCAAAAATGAATTTTGTACATAATTTCTAACCTGATATTTAGTTTTTTCCTCATTAATTACAAAACCCATACTACAGCAGAGTTTACTCAATACATCTAAAGCCTCTAGCATATTTCTCATATCTTTACATTGTAAGATAATGTCATCAGCATATATGACAACCTGTGTCTGTCCAGGGAGTTTGTAGCTAGCTATCGTGTTCATCAATATATTGAAATGAGTGGATATGAAAACACCTTGTGTTTCCCCAGCTCCATTTCTCTTTCTTCTGAATACCAGCCCCAGAACCAAACTAGCCATTCTGTTACTCGGACAATCAACAATCCATTTCAGCAACTTCCCAGAAACCCCTAGATTAACTAGTTCCTCACGTATGACTTCCTAATTTGCCCTGTCAAAGGCTCCTTATAAATCTACAAACATCCTACATGTAGCCTCGCCGTTATTCAAACACTATACAACACAGTCAGCAGTACTTCTCCCTTTCATAAATATATGTAAATAGGCGCTAAGAGACCCTCCAGTTTATATAACAATCTGCTTAAAACTATTCTTTCCATCATTTGACTAAAACAAGAAGTCAAGGATAGCAGACGAAAATCTCCATTGCTCTTTGGTACTGGCGCAGTTACTGCTTTCTTCCACTGAAGGGGGATGCAACCTCCATTATAAGACATGTTAAACAAGTCTAAAAGAGGCCTCTCTTAAAAACCAGCCAGTTTAATGATATCGTACATTCTATCATCATCAGGTGCCGTAGACTTCTTTTTAACCGCATATAATAACTCGCCATTCATTGTAGGAACACATGTATCGTCCTCCAGTGTACACTAACTTTGCACTCTCCTACACCTACTCTTACTTTGTAATGAGGTTTGCACATTTGGAGTTAACTCGGTAAAACTAGCTGTTCCAGCCCATTTCCTACTTAGTTGACTAGCTTTCCCCATAACTGTCGTCCTTGCTTCTAACACCTCGCACTTCATTCACTTCCATATATCACCTAAGTTCTTTCCTTTAGCAATTCTCCCCAAAGAAAAAAAAACTGCTCAGTATTTACTTCTTGCCTCTTCAGTGCCCATTCTGACAGTTTCTTTTAATGCTTCCTTTTCATAATCATTTGGATTTACACTCCATTCTTTATGTACCTTTCTAAGGAGTTTACTCCAGCCCTGAACCGGTTTGTCTTTAATGTACATATTCCGTTTCCCAGTAATCATTTCTCTTTTATTACCACGCTTATTTGTCGTCATAACAGAATCAATGACGTGTAATAAATCATCGTAAAAGCTATCAACATCCTTTGGTTCATAATGTGTGTAGCAGTCCTTTACAAATGATCAGTTCCTCTGTTGTTTTCCGCCAACCAATAAATTTTTCGTTTAATTGCCTCCTGTATTTTGTTAACGTACATTAATTCGTTATGCAAAATGATCACTAAGCAAATCCTTGACTATCTCAGCACTTGCTTTTATTTCACCTGTATTAAAAGATATTGCATAATCCAACCTTCAAACACGTATGTGGGTAGGCTCATGATTTCCTAATATTTCAATATCAGCATTCTCCTCCAAGAAATGTAACCATCTTCTGATAATGTTGCTGGGTCCTATAGTCCCCGGGTCTTCATGTCTAGCATTAATGTCACCAACCAAAACACCGGCGTCAATAAATAAGCACTCAGGCATATTATCAATATCCAAACTTTTGAGGATGTACAATATTAACAGTACATAAAGATCTCCTTTGGAGGTAGAGTTTAACACACAAACTTTCAACCCCATTCAGCATGTTAGCTAATACCGATTCAACCAGCGCATTTTTCCAAACATTAGTTAACAGTCCTCTTGTATTATTTCTTATCAGCTGGTAAACAGAAACATTGATAACCACGCAAATTCATTAAACTACCAACCTCTGTGCCCGTTTCCTGTAGAGTTGTAACATCCACCTTGCTCAACAGCGCATAAGCATGCGTATCTGTGGTCCTAGTACGTAAGCTATCTACATTCCATGAAAGGGTACTTAATTTTTAGTCTTCCATTTTCCCTATTCACAACTGAAACTAACCTCATTCTCTCATTCACAAATTGCTCTATCACATATTTCACTCGAGTTACCACCTGCGGGTTATCTCTTTCCTCATGTCCACATTTCCGCTCCCCCAGAGCAAGGATGGTTTGTCAGTATTTATCAGTGAATTATTTTTCAATCTTCTTTTTTTTTCCATCTACTTTCCGACGTTCACAAGGATTAGCAATTACATTCCGCTTGTCTTCTACCTTTTTCCCAAGTGCATGAATTTCTTGCCGGAGGTGAACACCATACACATCACTGGGTTTGTCATTTAGCTTCTGAAGTAGTTTTCGGTGCAGCCCTTGCATCATTTCTTGTCACCGTGTCATTCCGTTTCATTTTCTTCTCTCACATGTTCTTATTTGAAGGTAGCGTTTTTATTGTAACTCCTTGGCTATCCTTCCTTTCCCGCTGCTGCACGTCCTTCATGGTCTGCCACCGGGCGCCACGCACTTGTGGTCTACTGCACAATTGTGACGACGGCACAACACGTTGCTCAGACTATATTTCATTTCTACATTCCATTGCATTATTTTTCCACAGTAACAACAACGGTATTCACTTTGGCATTTCCAGGCCATATGGCCCCACCTACTGCACTTGTAACACAAAACAGACTGTCCAAAGAACTTTGCAGTTTTCCTGCATCCTATTCCAGAAATGAATATCTCCCTTCATCAAGGGTATCTATCACTTGGTTCTTTTCATGTCGCTTTACCCATACGAATCGTGTATCATTAAGAGGGAAATCAGGACCCAGTAAAGTAACTGGATACATGAATACAATCATCTTAGTGTTTTGTTCTTTGTTTCTGGGTATCGTTAATATCATCTCAAACCCTGTCGTCGTCAGAATCTTCACTGCTTCATCCCAAGCCACATTCAGGTAGAAATTGTTACGACCTTCCTTAAGCAGAGATTCAAACTTTTTATGCTGCCTTCCCGGCTTAGCTGCCCACAGCAGCCGCTCATATAATGTCATGCGTAAGTCACTTGGAATGTTCAACCTCCTCATACCTGAGCTGCTTGCCTCCACCTGGCTTGCTCGTCGCATTGGTTCTTTCACCAAGATTCATTCGACCAACCTGCTGTGTTTAGTTTCATCTCGTTACATCACCTCCTTCACTTTGCTTCACCAGCTCTCCCCTCCTCTTCTTTTCCTTCTTACTAATCACCTGAAAACTCTGTCACCTCCATTGTTGTCGGTCGCGGATCATCTGCTTCCGATTCGCTACTCGAAAGCTGCAGGTTGTCGTCTATACAGTTTATTAGTGCAATCTTTTCTTAACCAAATTCTTTTCATGTTTCTGCCCACCACTTGCCCCAGACATGGTGCAAAGCTTAGACAGCCGGTGAAAATAGAAACTCTTGCTGCAGAGCGAAAGGTGAAGTAACATCTGACCAGCACGGTGTTCACTCGCTGGACATCCAAAGAATTTTGTCCGATGGCTTTGGTGTCTTTTGAACGAGTCTGACGTTCATTTCAGTTGCAAACAGGTGGATGTCCGAAACGGTAGTTCTACCAAGAATCCTACGTATGGCTAGCTTTCATCTTAATGACAATGAGCTGCCATACTTGTAGCAAATAGATGTTTTTTTTTTTTGGAACGTTTGAGACCACCGTCAATTACATACCAACCAATCAGCGGCACAGTCATCCCCCTTTCTTAGATTCAACTGCAGTACCATCCAATCCCGCCGTCTTGCCGAATTTCATCTTCAAGGCTTTCACCACCTCTTCTCTAACCAAACCACTCTCCTTGACTCACTTCGCATACCACCTGGCCTAATCACCCTACATCTGCCACTTTATCATCAAACACATATAACAGTCCTTCAAAACACTCCATCTCGTCACTCCATCACTATTTGTTATCACTTCCCCTTTTGCTCCCTTTACCGATGTCCCCACTTGTTCTCGTCTTTTGTACATTATTTGACTCCTTCCAAAACATCTTATTCTCCCTAATGTTTAATGATATTCTCACCCCAATTCTTATTTGCCTTTTTTTTTTCAACCCTTGCACCTTCATCTTAACCTCCTGCTGCTTTCTCTCATACATCTCCAAATCATTTGCACTCCTTCCTTGTATGTACTGCCCAAACTCCTATCTTTTCTTTCTCACCAGCAACTTTAATTCTTCATCTCACCACTTCTCTTTTTAATCTGCCACCTCCCACCTTTCTTATGCCACATGCATCTCTTGCACATGCCATCACTGCTTCCATAAATACCCCCCATTCCTCATCCACCCCCCATTTCATTTACTCTTACCTTTGTCATTCTACACCCAATCTCTCCTGGTATTTCTTCACACGTCTTCTTTCCAAGCTCACTTACTGTCACCACTTTCTTCTCCCCAACATTGTCTCTTCTTTTTCGAAAACTACATATCTTCACCCTCGCCTCCACAAGATAGTGATCAGACATCCTACCAGCTGCTCCTCAGCACATCTACACCCAAAAATCTCTAATTTACACGTCTATCGATTAATACGTAATCTAATAATGCCCGTTAACTATGTCTCCTACTCTTACTTGACAGAATTAAGTCGGAAGTGTCCGACTTGTAAATTCTTCCAGGCTAACCAAAATTTGACCTGTTTGCCTTGTCCCGCAATGTTGATTTATTTTCCCTCTTCTATAGATATTACTTTGGTTTCTCGCTCGCATGAACTGACGGCTTGTGTGCCCTCATCACTAGCTAGACCACGCAATACTCGTCAAGCTGCTGTGTTGTTTGATTTCTGTGTGGCCTTTGGCAGCGCAAGGGTAGGCCATTATGACAACTGTTTCTTTCCCTACCTGAAAGCTTTGGAACTCCCTACCTTCTTATGTCTTTCCCAATAACTATGACCTGGTACATTTCAAAAGACAGTTTTTCACTTCCTCCAAATTCGCACTTTCCCTTGTTTCCTCTTTTCTCTTTTCATAATCCCCTTTATATTTCAGCTAAGGCCAGACCTTGATTTGGACTTTTGTCCGTCACTAGATCCTCCAACTTAAAAAAGAAAAATTTATGGGTCATTCAAGTCTTAAGTAACATACATGGGAACAAATTTAACATCCCTTCTCCACTGTGTATAGCTATGTTGATGTTAAGCATCCCACAAAATCATGTGAAACGCTTGGCCATAATCCTCTCCCTGACTTTTAACTGGGGTGGGAGTCATGCAGGCAAGACATTGGCTAACATATGGTCAGTGATTGTTATTTATGATAACCCTGGTGTAGCCACATACGTTGACCTAGAGGGATGCTGAGGTGACAGGAACAAATCATGGTGACAGGACCAAAGCATGTTTCCTGCCACCCCCACTACCATTAGCGCATTGTGATGGCTGTCTAACGACTGTTCAAAACTAAAGTCAATGAGAAGAGTGCAGTTCTAATGACCAGCAAGTAAGTAGGAAAAAATCATCGTCATAAGGCTAGCTACGTAAGTCACCAGGCTGAGCTACGCAAGGGGATGTCTGTTTAGTGTGGACTTTACTCAGGCCTCATGATATCACTTAACCATCGTGCAAAGCATTGCTAAAATCGGTAGACATCAATGCTCATCACTATATGAAATAATCTTGGCAGCAAAGCGTCATGGAGTACTGTGTGCAGAGGTATTTTCAGCAACCTCCCCCCCCTTACCCCGTCTGTTTTGAAGGCGGGGAAATTATGATTTCAATAACTATGCACATCATATAGGTTTGCAGTTCTGTGAGACATATATGTGTAACATGTTTCTTATTAAATTGCATGAGTATATCAAAGTTTTTGTCTCAAATTGTTGATCGTTTCATGTTAGATTCAGCTATATCCCCTCGCCACCCTCGAGTGTCATGATTTTACGGCTCCTAAGCTCCACGAGACTGCGAAGTGCCCAGGAATTTGCTAGGACAGAATTCTTAAGTACGCCAGTAAGTGTTGCATGGAAAGGTGCTGTTATCCACGCGTGTGGCTGTTGAATTAGCTCGTTGGAATGTTAGGTAGGAGGGTCTCATATAGTGTATGCATCAACGAATATGTTGGCTGGCAAGGTGTTGGTGAGTGCTCCAGCCCGGGGTGTTGATGTGCGCAGTTTGTGCACTAGTGGGAGCTTTGACTGGGAAGGTGCTGTTGTGCACACCAGGGAAATGTTAGCTTGGGAGTTGCTGTCGTGTGTGCTAACCCAGGTGTTGGTGCGTGAATTAGCGGGAGTGGGAAAGTTAGCTAGAGTGTGTGCATCGCGTTTGTGTGGGCTGGGAAAATTGCTGCTGCATCAGTCAGCGAAAAATGGGAGGCTACTGATTTATGCATGGGCAGAGTTATTAGGTGGCACTGGTGTGTGCACAAGCCAGAAATTGGTGAGTGTACTATCTTGAGTGTTGATGTTGCTGGGAAGGTGCTAATGTATACGCTCGCAGGAATATTGGCTGGGAAGATATTGGTATGTGTATACTAACTTCGAAGATTGTGGTTAAGTGCGCTAACTGTAATGCTGGCTGGGTTACTGGTACGTTCGCTCGTCGCAATTATGGCTGGACATGTTCGTTGGTTTGAGAGCGGCGCCATTGAGGCAACATGTCGGCTGCAGTAGTGAATAATGTTGGTGTTAAGCCCGAAGAAAAACATCGTTGTGAAGAGGAGGATGCAAACAATGTGGACGATTTAGTTGATGGAACCGCTCCAGAAGAAGCAAAGAAAAAGAAAAAGAAGAAGAAGAAGAAGAAGGCTGGTAGGTTATGTAGTGTACATGGCTGACTAGCTGGTAAAGGGAACTGTTCCAGTAGAATTGTAATGTTTTGGTTGTTGCAAGAACTAGAAACGGTAGTTTTACGGGCATCTTTGATGTTAGCTTTATAGTTATGTTACGTTTATCGCCAAAGCTAGAGGAGGTTAAATGAGGTTTTCTGCTGTTGATATTTGTTTAATTTGCTTATTTTTTTTTAACCCCATTCCTATTTTTATAACCCTTGCCTAATCGCTTTATTTGATGTCTCAGATAAATGTCAAGAAAACGGTCTTTTGATATTAGATAAGTTGTTTGTGTTAGATTAATAATGTAGAAGGAAAATGGATAGTTATATAACAAATAAGGAATGTCAGATATTAATGAACAAAATATGAGGTTAGGCTGCCCATTTCAATGCTTCAGATGTATTGTGGGTTCGGCTATAAGGGAACCTTGCAATTCAATAAAACTGACGATCAGTATACAAAATATTTTCTCCTTTGATAAATGTCTTATGTTCCTCTTCTGAGGCCGTTTAGGTTAGGGATCAGGCATAACGGGCTTGGACAAACTCCTTCCTGCAACTCCTGTTTAGCATTTATTATTGCCCGAAATCATGGCAAGAACATTATCCATGAGGCAAAGCGTTCCTATATTTAAAGGAAGTTTATAATTTCTCCCTGTCAGCCACTGATAGGTCTTTTTGAACGAAAGATAAGGGCATTGCTAACAACTGTTGCATTACCTTTCCTGTGCTTTTCCCTTGTGATGATACTATATCTGTCTATCCTGTTGACAAAGTAACTCCCTTTGGTTCCTGATTCTCTTATTTCACTTTGGATGACTATAACATTCCTTCACCCCCAGATGCTCCTCTTGCTAATCTAATACCTCTCTGTGTAATCTCTTTTTGGAATGTCAGAAAAGCGCTTCTTTCTCTGAACACAGCAAGGTGTATGGTCCTGATAGCATCCGTCCTATTTACTGAAAAAGTGTGCTTGCTTGTCTTGTCACATTTCTGTTGGAAAACCAAAACATTTCCTTCTTGGAAGCATTTGTTGGTACATCTTATCCCTAAGAAGGTGACCATTCTTACCTTTTGAATTATTATCCTCATGTTTTGACATCTACCAGTTGGAAAGTCTTTGAATCCCCCCTTAGCTTCCATATTCTTTGGCATCTTTGAACTCATAGTCTTCTCACCAATCATCATTATGGCTTCCTTAAGGCAGTATTTCACGGATGATATTCTTTTCTCTAGTATTAATGTTTGCTGGTCATCATCCCAGAAAGATTTGGGTATCCTATGTAGTTCACTTTTAATACATTCAAAGCTTTTGATAGGGTATGGATTAGGGTCTTATTTCTAAACTTTCTTGGCTTCACTCCCTCACTTTGCTCCTTCATAAATAGCTTCCCTCTCTGGCCAGTCAGTCTCTCTGGTCATTGATGGATCAGCCTTCCCTACTTTCTCCATCAACCACTGTGTCCTGTCCCCTAGGCTTTTTCTCCTTTTTTATCAGTGATATCCTCTCCTGCACTCAAATGCTGATGACTCAGCACTACATTCTTATACATCCTTCATTTCTACTTCTTCTCTCTCTCACTCCATCTGTATCTTGTCTCGACACTATGCCCTCAGTAAATTCAGACTTGAACAGGATATTGTGGGGAACACAAAATTTTGTTGAGTTGAATGTTTTTAAGACCCAGCTTCTACCAAACTTTCGAAATTACTCACAGCTTTCTTCCCTCATTTGATGGTTCTGTAATTCTACCTCTTGACTTAATGAGCATACTTGCAGTTTTCAGCTGCAATGACATCAGTAGAGGCATCTTCACTGGTCATCTTGATATTGTGGTGATTGTGGCATGTAATGAAATTCATGAACGAACTAGGACTTCCTTGCAATGTTTTCACCGCCCCATCTTTTAATAAGTCATCAGAGATATTCCAGGCCTTTGCTATTATCATAAGCATGATGACAAGAACATTTTCATGGGTTTGATGTTTGACCCACGAGCACAATTGTTCCAATCTCTCCATAATTGAACTTAAGGAATATTAATTAATTTATTGATTAATTGATCTACTCTTGGCTCTTTCTTTGATCTTTTTTCCCTCTCGTCAACCTCTCTATATTTCATTTAAGAGCTGGCCTTGATGTAGACTTCATTAAAAAAGTGGTACATGGAAGTGGAAGTATGACAAGGTGGGTAAGGGGGCAAAGGTTCTTGGAGCGCTGAAGAATTTATGGAAAGACAGGTTATCATCTGGGAGGGTGAAAATTGATGTTTGAAGGTATAGTAATTCCAGCAATATTTCATGGATATGGAGAAGGGTTGATGTGTTTAAGGACATTATGTGGTGTGAAATGGTTTTGTTTGAGTAAGTGATAAAAGGGTAAGAGAAAGGTGTGGTAATTAGATTGACAGAGAGGAAGGGGTCAAGGAGGAGCAGAAGACCAAATTGGAATTGGAAGGATGGTATGAAAAATATTTGAGTGATCTGAGCTTAAACATGCAGAAGGGTGAAAGGCATGAATGAGATATAGTTCACTGGAATGATGTGGCATACAATGGTTGACATGTCAAAGGACAGAATCAGGGCATGTGAAGCATCCTGGGTAAACCATGGAAAGGTCTGTGGATAGGGGGCTGTGGTTCTGATGCATTGCACATGACAGGTCGAGAGTAGAAGTGAGCATATGCAGCCTTTCTTCATTTATTCTACTTTCTTTTATATATCTCCCATTCATTTGCACTGTTTCCCTGCAAGTATTGTCCAAACGCCTCTCTTTTCTCTTTCACTAACAACCTTACTTCTTCATTCCACCACGCACTACTATTTCTAATCTGTCCACCTGCAACCTTTCTCATGCAACATGCATCTTTTGTGCAAGGCATCACTGCTTCCTTAAATACATTCCATTCCTCACCCACCCCTTTCATGTCATTTACTCTCACCTTTTGCCATTCTACACTCAGTCTCTCCTGGTACTTTTTCACACGTCTCCTTTCCAAGATCACTTACTCTCAGCACAATTACATCCAAAAGTCTCTCTTTTACATTCCTATCAATTAACATGCAACCAAATAATGCCCTTTGACCATCTTTCCCACTCACATATGTATACTTATGTATATCTCTTTTTAAACTAGGTATTCCCAATCACCTGTCTTTTTTCAGCACACAAATCCACAAGTTCTTCACAATTTCCATTCACAACACTGAACATCACTTGTACACCAATTATACCCACAACTGCCACATTACTTACCTTTGCATTTATGTCACTCGTCACTATAACTCAGTCCCGTGCATTAAAGCTGCTAACACACTTATTCATTTGCTCCCTAAACACTTGCCTCCCATGATCTTTCTTCTCATGACCAGTTGCATAAGCACCAATAATCTCCTATCTCTCTCCATCCTTTTTCAGTTTTACCCTCATCAATCTCGAATTTACTTTCTTACACTCTATCACATACTCCCACAACTCCTTCTTCAGGAGTAGTGCTATTCCTTCCTTAGCTCCTGTCCTATGACCACCCCTGGACTTTACTACCAAGACTTTCCCAAACCACTCTTCCCCTTTACCCTTGAGCTTCATTTCAAATTACAGAGGTATAAGTTTGTTGAGTATTCCTAGGAAATTATATGGGAGGGTTTTGACTGAGAGGGTAAGGGAATGTACAGAGCATCAGACTGGGGAAGAACAGTGCGGTTTCAGAAATGGTAGAGGATGTGTGGATCGGGTGTTTGCTTTGAAGAATGTACGTTAGAAATGCTTAGAAAAACAGATGGATTTGTATGTAGCATTTATGGATCTGGAGAAGGCATATGATAGAGTTGATAGAGATACTTTGTGGAAGGTATTAAGAATATATGGTGTGGGAGGCAAGTTGTTAGAAGCAGTGAAAAGTTTTTATCGAGGATGT